>JARVGW010240920.1:0-10345 GCA_031762495.1 Anablepsoides rubrolineatus | reverse complement strand
CCTCTGCTTGCAATAAACATTTTAAACCTTCTTCTTGTTCCGGTCATCTTTCAGAACTCAAACATTGTTTCATATCAGGATTAGCTTTTTCACAAACTAAAATAGTTAGCAGACCAATTAGCTTCTGTTATATTAGGTTTTGCCAACTTTAGGCTTGCTAACAGCTAAATAACAAGCTAAAATCGAAAGGTTTGTGTCAGTCTTATCAGTGAAAATCATCTTAGCGGTTAGCAATTAGCTTTTAGCATTAGTCACACTAGTGGTTTAGCCTTAGCATAGGAGCTATTTTTAAGCTAACTTTTTAGTTAGCCGGCTAACTGCATACAATTGCTAACTAACAACCAAAAACTAGTAGAAAGTTAGCTAACGTTTATCGGCAGGTGAGATGCTAGCTTTAGCATTAAATAGTTTTTCAAACTGAGCTTGAGTTTTTATCTACAACAGGTAAGATGTTGTTTAGAATCTCAGTTTAAGCTTCAGTAAAAGTCAGACACAACGGCTACAACGACAAAGAAATATTTATTAAACTTTTTTCTTCTTCTCTCGTTTCGTTGTTAGTCGTAGCTGCTCCGACACGTGTATTTACAAAGACTTCGGCTTCTTTTTTTTGTATAAAAGTCTGGTGAAGGACAGTAAACAAAGACAGAGTATTTTAAATGAGTACAGTCACTACAACAGTCAAAGAAAACATGCAGATTTGTGCCACATCTGAGCAGAAAACAAAAACATTCGTGGTTAGAAGAAGAAAACGTTTCCTTTAAAGATGAGGAAATGGAGAACAGGTGCGTCTTTTTTTTTACAAAACACCAAAAACATGAAAGTCAGGCGCAGAAAACAAGCGTCGTTAGCATCGGTCAACGTAAAAAAACACCTGAACGTGAATAAAAAGTGAAACATCTGGAGCCTAAAAGTCGCGTTTAAAAAAACAACAATCAAAAACAGAAAAAGGAGCGCAGATTTTCAGTCCGTGTGATTCTGTGATTGTCACCGGAGCATTCTGCGTTTCATCCGTTTTTTTCTCTTTTATATAAAAAGGCGTAGAAAAAAAAGAAAATCCTTATTTTTGTATCAAATGTCTCGATATGAACTTTGTTCCAACAGGCTAACTGCTGGGATACACAGTATCCAGGAAAAGTTTTTTTTTTTAATATATAAACGTGGCGAAATAATGCTCAGCAACAACATCAATCTGTGGAAATTTACCTTTTTGACCAGGAGTTCGCTTGGAGCTAAACTGAAGGATCAAAGCCACTAAAACAGGGTTTTCTTCTACAGGGCTGTGTGGAGTCAATATCTTACCTGCAGCAGACAGACACTAAAAGTCTTTTACGTTTGAAAATTAGAGAGAAAATCTCTGGAGAGTGAAGCTAAATGTACGGAATAAAATTAGGGTCACAATAATTTTTTTTTCTTCAAAATGAATTAAACAGACTGTCTTAAAAATCTGAGGAAATAAAAACTAAAAAATATCTATATAATCTTTTTATGGTTGGTATAATGGGAATAAAATCTGTAATCCAAAACCTCAAACTCAAATCTGCTTTTCACTGCAGGTAAGATATTGACTGATAACAAAAACTCCATAAATCCTCACTTCAAATAAAAACATTTTTTGCGAAATTTGAAATATATTTTTTTATGAATAAAAGTTTTGCAGATATTTAATATTTAATTATATCCATATTTTAATAAATGCTAACATTATTTTTTATATTTAAACTGTACATTATCAAATATTCTAGTGAAGTTATATTTTAACTCTATTTTAATTCTTAAAAACATCTTTTGTTTTATTTTTATAAACTCAAAACAATATTTTTGTCATTTAAAACATTTTTAACTGAATAAACACCAATGATTTGATATTAAAGGGATAGTTCCGTCTTTTAAAGCGGGGGTCCTGATATTTTAATTCTTCTGATCGCTCCGGAGAAACAGTTTAACTTTGAGCAGATTGATGAGCTAATGGCTAGTCAGAGCTACCTAAACATTAACTAAAATAAACTCAAACTTCAGGGATTTCAATGGTTCTTGTGAGTCGTCAGTTTTACATTATTTGATAAATCTTTTTAATTAATGGTGTAAAAAAAACTTTGACTTTAATGGCAACCAAATACTAAACTTAATATAACTATAAATTGTTTATACGCTACATTAAGCAGCTAAAAAAGCACTAAATTTAGCTGCCGCTTTACCTGTTTTTACGTTCGTTTTTTAAAAATGGCAGCTTCCTCATGAAATGAGGGAAAGGGGGCGGAGCTTTGTAGGCTTTTATTTTCACTGGTAGGGGGTGGATTCATAATGATCTTTAATTGTGACTGTCGTTTCCACTTATGAATCCTTTTAAAATAAAATAAAATCACAAAATGATGCAGGGACAAGTCTTTCCATGATCTTCCTGGGGTTCCTCTATGGGATAAAAAAAATCACGATTGTGTTACTTTTTGAATTTACAGTTTTTAGCTCGACTCTTGAATTAACCATAAACTCATTAATTTAATTTAAACTCTTTCCCCAAACTGAGCTAAACAAACCCATCTGCGACAGGTAAAATATTAACGGTTCATAAAGCTTCCACAGAACCCCACTTCAAAAAGACACAAACTAGCATGATTTAACTTTTATAAAATAAACGTTCAACTAAATCTTCTTAAATAAGATTTCCATACTGAGCTAAAATCTTTTTATGGCTGTTTAAGTTTGACATTATTATACATTAATTATTATATTTTTATTACAGTAAAATCAATATGTTTTCTTTAACGGTTTGTAGATGAAATGAAGCGGGAAGCTTCGGCTTCAATGTTAAAAATACAAATAAAAAAATGTGCTTTTCACGTTTTTTTTCTCCTTCGTCTCCCCTGGTGTTCTGGTTTTTTTATTCCAGAAATAATTCCAGACTTTACAAAACACCGACCCGAACGGGCCAACATGCAGCTCTAACACTTGATTTACTCAAACAGGAGATTTTCTCTCAAAATAATAATAATAAAAAAAAATGTAAATTGCGTTCTTCCCTGAACTCTTATTTACAAAACCGTAAATCACAAAAAACAATCGGTGACAACAGCAAAACTACATTTGTGAAAAACACAAAGACTCAGTTTCTTCTTCTCTGTTTGGACTTTTCTTTAAAAAACAACCGAAAATTCTTTAATTTTCACAAACCAGATGTGAAAAATGTTTTTAAAAATGTGAAAAGATCAGCTTAGACAGGCTTTTATTGACGTTCTATCGTTCTTTACAGACTAAAGAAAAAAAAATCACAATAAATAAGAAAAACACGACATTCTTCCTGGAAAACTTTTCCCTCAAATATTTTACTGTACACCCGTGTCGGCTGCTACAATAACCGTTTATTTAAAAACAACAGAAAATTAAAAGTGTTAATTTGTTAAACGGTCCAAACATTAAAATTGTGAGTGCTTCTTTTTGTATCGACGCTCTGCGACCGTCCTGTTTGACCTGAGAGGAAGTGGTCACACCGGTCCACTTCCTGTTTCTGCTCGGTGGTTAGCGCGTGGCGTCGTGTGGCGTCCTCCCAACCATCAGAAAGGCAAAGACAAAGTTTGTAAACTTTTCTTTATTTTAACCGGAGCTGTGCCTGGAGTGTTCTCATGGTGTCCTCATACATCAGGTGTCACTCCTGCACCCTGAGGCCGACAGGTAAAAGGTTCCTGCGCCTGCGATCAAACTCACCGTAGAAGAAAAACGACAAACGGCTTCCAGCAGAAGTCCTGTATTTAGTCAGGTTTTTTTGGGGGGTGTTTAAAAAATGTGCTCCTTCAGGGGGGGGGGGGAGGACGGTTGCAGAGTTGAAGCAACTTGTGGTCCAATCAGAAACGTTCCCGCCAGGATTTTTATGGCCGCTATAAGGACAAGATGGCCGCCAGGAGCAAGAGCAGCAGGACGGGAATCTGGCACCGAGCGGCAGAGTTCACGTCTCTCCTGGACGGTTCTGGTGACTCGTGACCGATTCCATCTGTGGAGCCATGAACAAAATGAACAGAAGGAAAAAAATATTTGAACAAATTACGACACAGTAATATGGCCACATAACAAGATTTTTAAAACATTTTTAAATTACGAGAATAAAGTCATAATATTACAAGATTAAAGTCGTATAAAATAAAGTCGTAATATTATGAGATTAAAGTCGTAATATTATGAGATTAAAGTCGTAATATTATGAGATTAAAGTCGTATAAAATAAAGTCATAATATTATGAGATTAAAGTCGTATAAAATAAAGTCGTAAAATTATGAGATTAAAGTCGTATAAAATAAAGTCGTAATATTATGAGATTAAAGTCGTAATATTATGAGATTAAAGTCGTATAAAATAAAGTCATAATATTATGAGATTAAAGTCGTATAAAATAAAATCGTAAAATTATGAGATTAAAGTCGTATAAAATAAAGTCGTAATATTATGAGATTAAAGTCGTATAAAATAAAGTCGTAATATTATGAGATTAAAATCATAATATTGTAGTCTTTACACAAAAAAGCATGCAGTTATCACTACATTAAAATAAGAAATGTTGAGCAACTTGTCAAGTTGTTTTTTAGTATTGCTATAAATAAATAGTAAATTATCAGTAGCAGGACTTGTAAATTGTGCAAACGACTATAAACTGAAGCCATAATTATGTAATTAATGGATGCATTGACAGATTTAGTCACATAGCTAATTTGGATTAAAACATATTAATCTAACAGTGACCCAATTCATCACAGATTAGTTTATAAACACAGACACATGGCTGTACACAGCAGGTGTGAGGAAAATAAGGAGGAAATGAGGAACAGAAAATGGACACATCATGATTATGACTTTAATCTTGTTAAATTATGACTTTAATCTCGCAATATTATGACTTTATTCTCAAAAAATTACGACTTTAATCTTGTAATGAGAATAAAAAAATCTCGTTGTGTGGCCTTAATACTCCGTCATAATAAATATATAAAACATGTCTTAGATAAATTACCGTATTTATTCATGTATAATACAATCATTTTTTGATCTTAAAAAGCATTAAAAATCTAATAATCAATAACTCGTGTATAATACTATCCCCACACTTTATGGATGATTTTTAGGGTGAAATTTCTAGTATTATACATGAATAAATACAGTAAATTATGTTCGTGTTTTAAATATTTTGTTGCATTATGTATTTTTCTGCAAATGTCTTAAATATATATATTTTTATAACTTATACATACTTATTTAGTCTAAAGAGCTGCCATATTTCACAATAACAATAGCTAGCCCCACCTACAAAATAAAATGGGCGGGGCTAAAAATAAATGTAGACAAAAAAATGTTAAAATATGTAATTACACATTTCATGAAGAAAATTTCCATGCATGCATTTATTATTAATTTATTTTCAGTAACTGTTGGTAATTATTTAAAATATGTCTGGTTTTGTTATTTAGCTTTTACTTGACAAATACATAAAACTGAACACCTGGGTTAATTATAAACAAAAATATAATTTAACATAATTACTGAAATGTTATTTATTTGCTCAAATAAAAAAATGTTTATCAGATTAGATAATAGATTAAATAAAAAGTAGAAAAATTGACCAAAGCAGGACTAAATGTATTAAATGATGTGGAATTTAGAAATAAAACGATTGTGCCATCACAGCACTAAGTCATGAAATAAATCATTTTCATCAAGATTTGACAGAATTATTAAATTAAAATAATAATACTTTGTTAAAGATGATTTGTTTTTAACCTTTTCTCTAAAAACACAGGTTTCAAAGTGTAAACCATCACCGACCTCTGGGCTCGATGGAGTTGTTACTGTGCTCGTCGAAGTCGACGCCTTCCTGTGCGCTCCCAGAGTTTTTCACACAATTGTCTTTGG
The DNA here is from genome assembly GCA_031762495.1 of Anablepsoides rubrolineatus. Taxonomy (NCBI): domain Eukaryota; kingdom Metazoa; phylum Chordata; class Actinopteri; order Cyprinodontiformes; family Rivulidae; genus Anablepsoides; species Anablepsoides rubrolineatus. Next base: position 4,455 of record JARVGW010240920.1, on the reverse strand, counting down.
AAAACAAAGAGCAGATTTGCAGATTAGATGAGGTCAAAGGTCGTGTGCGACCTCACAACAGAATAAAGTCTGGGTTTGGTTCTGCTCACTCTGTGGTCTGACGAAGACTTTGAGTCGGAGGCAGCTCCTCCGTCCTCTGACGTCGGTGACGGACGCTGTGGAGAAATACGACACAGTTAAATCAGAAACATTAGGTTTGATTTTCACAATAAAACGCCTCCTGGAAACCAATCTGGAGATGTGTGATCATTGAAATGTCAGGAAAATGTCAGTTTAAATGTCACTATGATTACTGTACGTGTTCTTAATTTGACCAAAGAAACCAAACATAAACGGTAAAAAGTATTATTTCAGCTTTTTAGGATCATTTTTTTAATCAAATGTAATTTAAGGACTGATAAAGTTTTACATTTAAGCTTAATTTAAACATCTTCATTCATTCAACTCAACATATTAAATATGATAGCATTGCTAGTTAAATCCAGTGTATCAAATGTTTAAAGCGTTGTATTGACAGTTATATGTAAAGGTTCTATCATACTATAATATTTTAGACAACTTATGCCAACTTAATCCAACATAATAATCAATAAGTCCAACATAATTATCAGTTAATCCAACATAATTATCAGTTAATCCAACATAATTATCAGTTAATCCAACATTATTATCAGTTAATCCAACATTATTATCAGTTAATCCAACATTATTATCAGTTAATCCAACATAATTATCAGTAAGTACAACATAATTATCAGTTAATCCAACATAATTATCAGTTAATCCAACATAATTATCAGTTAATCCAACATTATTATCAGTTAATCCAACATTATTATCAGTTAATCCAACATTATTATCAGTTAATCCAACATAATTATCAGTAAGTACAACATAATTATCAGTTAATCCAACATAATTATCAGTTAATCCAACATAATTATCAGTTAATCCAACATAATTATCAGTTAATCTAACATTATTATCAGTACGTGGATGGTTAAAACCAGTGTATCACTGGTTAAACTAATGTATTGATGGGTCAAACCAACGTGTTGATATTTAATGCAATGTTTTAAAGGTTAAATTCAATGTATCAATAGTTACATTGAATTTATCATATTGATGGTTAAAGATAAGGTTGTATTTGTTTAAACCAGTGTATTAATAGTTGAATGTATTGCTGGTTCAAGTTAACTAACATATTGATGGTTTGTTTTATGATCTGCTACAACATTTATCCTGTAATCTGAATAAACTCAGCTCTACAAACAGTTAAATCTACCTTTAGACAGAAAGCATCAGGACAAAAGGACAATCTGACAAGGTTGATGGTTCCTCTCCTCTCTGACTCTGAAGTCAAACTGAAGAGCTCCATCCTGCCTGATAGAAAAGTGCTCCTGCTCCATATTTTATGTCAAAGTCACCCTCATATTTCCAAGTCTAATTTGGCCGACGGGCGGCGTTACAAAGTCTCATTTCCTGTGTTTCCTGATTGTGAAAGGCAGAGATTAAAACCTTTTCTCTGAATTAATTTTCATGTAGGCTGAAGGGATCTAGACGTGACTTACACTTTATTTTTTACACATTACTGTGAACTCGTGTCTGTTCTCGCTACACGTGTTACGACACCGTGACCTCCGGTGTTTCCTGACAAGTCTTTTTTTTTCTGGGTATGTTTTTATGAGGAAATAACATTATAACATTATATAAAGCTAAAATAATACATTTAGCATAATACACCCTCTTTAATGAGCTTCTGGAGAATGTGAGGAGGTAATTGAATTGTTTTTTCTTCTGTTAAGTCTCTGAAACTGCTGCTGATGTGGATATTTCAGCACACGTCTGTCCACCTGTGGACAGACGTGTCTTCGTGTGATGAAATCTGTCCTGATGAAAGCCAAAGCGTGTCGGTGTTTTTCGCCGGCTCTTCTTTCAAAAAAAAAGGGCCAATCCATCAGATGCCGCGCCGCCATGGAGAGGAGATAAAAATCATCTCTGAGCACCGGAGAGGAAGATTGGAGGCGCAATAAAACGGAGAGAAGCGCCGTCAATCATCCCGTCGGTGCCAGAGAGTTCCAGTAACTCATAACTGCTTCTTTATTCTTCTCCTCTTGTCCAGATTTCCTGGATCGACCCGACCTTTCCTCTATAAAAAAACCTGCCGCACGGAAAAACTTTGGGCCTAAATTTAGAAATTTCTCCGCCTGGATGAACTCCTCTACGGTTACTGGACCAACTGTTCAATCCATTAATGTTTTTAGTATTTACAAAACTAAATCTTCAGACATAAACATTTAACCTTTTGAGCCTCAAAAAAATGCTGCAAAACAGCATTTTCTGTTTTCTATATCTTTTAATTTCTGTTAACTTAAGATCAGTAAGTTGAACCTGGACATGTTTGGTATCAATAGAAAGCTAAGAATCTTGGCTAAAAGATTATGGAAACTATATTTACATCCAACAAAAACTGTTTAAATGACAGGCAGTTGAATCAGAAAATAAACAATCTGTACAAAATGAGATTGTTGCAAATCTGTGAATAAATTACAACAAACCTGTAAAGGAACAATTTTGACATTTGTTTTTAAAGTAAGTCAAAGTAAGTAAAATATGTAATAAAGTGTGTTGAAAATGTTTTTTTTACTTGATTTTGAGTGAATCTGATCCAACTGAAGTCATTATTTTATATAATATATATGGTGACAAAAAAATGGATAATTTTTCAAAAGAACAAACATTCATTAAGTCTTTTAAGTCAAGTAAGAAAAAATACATAACTTTTGCAAATAAAAACTTAACACTAACATTTATTAATGTTACCATCATGGTCTGTCCTGTACGACGGAGTATTAGGGCCACACAAAGAGATTTTTTTATTTTTATTACGAGATTAAAGTCGTAATTTTACGAGATTAAAGTTGTATAAAAATAAAGTCGTACTATTATGAGTTTAAAGTCGTACTATTATGAGTTTAAAGTCTTATTATTACAAGTTTAATCTCGTAATACTACAACTTTATTTTTATACGACTTTAATCTCGTAATATTATGACTTTATTCTCGTAATTTAAAAAAATTAATTCTCGTTATGTGGCCCTAACACTCCGTCGTAGTCCTGTGCAGAATGACAAAACACTAAATAATTTCTTTATTAAAACCTCTGTATCTTTGCTCCAGTTCATTTTAGCAGCATGAATCTTTGCACGGGTAATGTTCACAAGTGGATTTATGGTTTCTAAGAGTTTTTAGTCTGATTCATTATGGTTTTAAATAGATTATATACTGTCTAATGAAGAAAATAGTCAGACCGGAGGGAATAAAATGTAAAAAAACATATGTTCCATCCTCAATATCTCTAAAACCAAAGCAGCTGTTTTAATATTTCCACTTCTAATAAAATCTCTTAAGTGTTAGTTTTATTTTAATACCAAAATTATTTATGTAGCGTTTGTAAATGCTGAGATACTCAGTTACGTTTCAGCAAAAACATCAAGAAAACCCCTTGGGTCTTAAGAGGTTAAATGTCATTTATTTTGACGATGGCAAAACAGCAGGTGAAAGCTGCAGGTAACCATGGAAACGACACACACGCTTCACACCGAAACGTTAATTAATTCGGTGTGAAACAGTCACCGTGTGCGACATATGTGGTGGATTCAAAACGTGACATTTACGTCCAGGTCCGGTTGGTTCTGATCCACGATGAAACAAATCCTCACGGCTTCATTAGAGCAGAAACTGTTAAAAAGGTTCAACATAACAAGGTTTAAAATGGTTTAAATAAAAAAATGTCTTCACAGCTTCCGACGCGTTCGTACAATTATCCCACCGTCTTCTCTCACGTCTGTGACCGAGGTCAGAGTCTGAGGTTTCCTGTCCTCCAGGAGACTGCCTGGAACACGACACTTGAACCGTCGGTCTGGTTCTGTCCCGGATCCACGTGGACCGGATCAGTTTACAGCTCATCAATGTCACATGTTCAATCATGTGTCGGCATTTGTTCTGGTGCTGTTGAGCTGAATCAAAACAGAACCTGAGATAAAATAAAGTCCATCATTATGGAAGGAATCGCCCGCCAACTTTCATGTCAGAATATTATACTAAAATTAACTAAAAATATTGTTATTAATGACCTCAGCTTCCACCACACCAAATATTAGCTCAGGATGTGTGAATTGGCAGAATTAGCATTAGCATAATTTACATTAGCAGCAGTAAAACTAGCATTACCAGTGGTAAGATAAGCATTGGCTGTAGTACATTTAGCATTAGCATTAGTAGCATTAACAATGTTAGAGTAACCATTAACCACAGTAAATTTAGCATTAGCAGCAGTAGCATTAACAATGTTAGAGTAAGCATTAGCCATAGTACACAGGGTTCGACAAATCCTATTGCCCGACTGCCCGGGGCAGGTAAAACTCATGTTCGGGCAGGTGGGTGTGTCCCGAT
>JARVGW010240842.1:0-10351 GCA_031762495.1 Anablepsoides rubrolineatus | reverse complement strand
AGATAGATAGATAGATAGATAGATAGATAGATAGATAGATAGATAGATAGATAGATAGATAGATGATAGATAGATAGGTAGGTTTTATTGAAGCGTTATATTTATTGTTACATCATAATAATTTATTGCCACAGTATTTATTGTTTTTATGGCGATTAATTTGAAACCCCAGTTCTGTATTATTACTAAGGTTAAAATATTAAAGCTTTATTTTTACTGTCCTCCAACCAAATATCAAATGACGTCTTTATGTCTTCATCAGTGGTTCAGATGAAGTATTTTTTGAGGTATACTCTAGTAACTTTTTTAACTGTGACATGACCACAAAGCTGGGAAAGAATACAAGACAAAGAATTAAATACTTGTATTCAGTCAAGACTAAATTTTTAAACATCAACAGGTACTTTAGAAATGTTTGAAGGACCATCTTACTATATAATGTTTTCAGACTAATGTATTTGGGACAGAAAAACAACAGTTAAAAGATTTTAGTCTATTCCTTCTTATTATTTTAGTAAGGATGTTTTTGTGGTCTGTTTTTAACCACTGCTAATGTGTTAGAACAAATGTTAGATTACAAATCTAATAAGAAGTTGTTTAAAAAAAGAACTTGGGACAAAGAGAAGCAGGGCTGAGAGGCTATCAGTTTGACAAAGTGATCTAAACATTTCTTTTAATGTTTGTTTTTATATTAGATGTTTCATTTAACATAATATATTCAGTATTTTACCAGAAATATTAAGAACTCTGCTGAACAGGGCAACATTAAAACACAAAGGCAGGAATGTGATGTGAATGGCTGATCAGCCAATTTTGGCTCATTAGCACTATTACAGATTCCTACAATGCAGACTTTTTAAACATTTCTAACTTAACCGTTCATTAAATCCTTGAAAACATCTGCAGTCTAAACTTGTCTTGTAGCTTTGAAAAAGTCAAGAAATATCTTTGTTAAAGTGACTTTAAAATCTTTACAAATCAGATTTCACTAATGCTGACAACACTATTATATAGCATAGCATTGATAAACAGCTGCACAATTAAGAACACACTAACCTTTATATAAGTGTCTCTTTAGTACCACTTCATAAAGAATACTGCTGATGACAGAGACAAACATACAGTGGGTAGATAGCACCTCATTGGACTCACGATTGTAGCAAATGTACCAGTTTTATTATAATCAACTCCAACCAGCACAATCACAGACTATATTTACCAACAATACTACCTGTTTGCTATCCTTAGGGCAACGGAGTGGTCATGACTTCAGAACAATCTTTGGATCTGGCTAAAGAAACTAGCTCTATAACTGAAACCACACTCTCCAATTTCATAAAGAGGGTCTACACATGGGCAAGAAGGTTACCAGAACATTCTAGAACTGTGGTTCTCAAACCTTCTACACAACGTACCACCTCAGAGGAGGCTTGACTCTCAAGGTACTTTATTTCCATTAGGACTACCACAAACATCTTTGTTAAAATCCAAAGTCCCTTTAAAGGGACAGCTCAGACACATGAGGACATCAAGAGTATCGTTAACCCAACTGTGAGGTTTGTTTCATGATCATCTGTCACCATAAAGGTGGTGCTGGAGCACAGCTGACCAAGAAAAATTAAACAACAGAACATAGTTGTTGGAAAGTTTCCAGTTGGTTTGTGTCCATGTGGAGATAATTCACAAACCCTAACCTTTTCCACTGGAGGGAGACCACTGGGCAACCACATTACCAATAATATAAAGAACTTATTATAAGTAGAGTTTGATTCCAGACACACACTCCTGAAAGCTTAATGTCCCTGTTGTCTAAACACCTTTAATGTGGCCATGCCATGCATCCAACCACTCAACTGAAATCGTACGAACACTCTGTGAAAAGCAGAGTTCGTAACAAGAGCTAGAAGGAGGACAAGATATTCTCAACAACAGGGAGGGTCCGACAGACACCTGTAGCTCTGGAATACGAGACATCGTCTCTGTAGAGAATAGAGCCATGCTAAAAGGCAGTGCTAGCCAACAAACGATAGAAAGAAAGGACAGAGCAGGATAGAAAGTAGGGTCAACTGTGACGGTTGATGAAAAACGCAGGGAAAGCACGAGAAGTCAAGGTAAAAAAGACTTCAAGAGTAAGTAAGAAGAAAGCCGTCATCTGTGTGACAAACAGGAATGTGTTGGCTTCATCATCACGGAGTAGGAACAGGCTGAAACACACGTACAGACATGCACATACATACGTAAACACTGTGCCTTCTTCAAGTCTGCAGAGCCTCATGGGTGTCCAGGCTGAGAGACACCATCACCTCGTCGTCTTCTTTAGCTCAGTCCTTCTTACAGTGCCTCTCCCTCCACAACTTAGCTCTATAAAGTCTTGTGTTGTCCAGCGCCACTCTGGTTTTGGTCCGTTTATGTGAAAGCAGAATCACAGAAGCACAGAAGAAGAAGTAGAAAGAGGGCGTGGTTCGTTGTTTCTGCAAATACAGGCTGTTTTCCCGGGTGTCTGGATTGGTCGAGACGGGAAAAGAATGGAGCAGCTGGTGGAAATTAATGCGGGAGCGGCACCAGGATATCCACATAGTTGATGGGGAAGAACCCCGACTGGCCGTTGATCATGCCCTCGTACCAGTTCTCATCGATCTGATTGGTCAGGATGATGATGTCGCCTTCCTTGAAGCCCAGCTCGCCTTCGTTCTCCGGCTCAAAGTCGTAGAGCGCTCGACAACATGGCTGATCCATCGGTGCTGGGAGAAAACAACAGAAATGTCAGAAACAATCAAAGTTGTCTCAATTTATCAAGACGTAATAATATTTCTCCTTCTGTCTTAGCAGACTCATAAAGGGACGTCACATCTGACCATGAAGCGGTTTAACTACCCATCAGACAGGTAAACCACTCCCGTCTTCTACCTGGTGATCTTCCGGGGGATTTGGCAGAGTGGATCCCCCCGTTGTGGCTCTCGTTAGGGGGCAGAAGTTCCAGGGTCATTCTGGGTTTGGGGGTGTACTCTTTCCTGGGTTTACTCGACACTTCTTTTATCCTGAAGGAAAATCAAAGAAGAGTTAAACCACACAGATTTATTTCTACAGTGGTATTTGGGTCCCCAGGTGGGGGGACAGATCCATACCTGTCCTCCATCTTGCTGGAGAGCTGTTGGAGGATTTCAGAGGAACGGCTGTGGTACTCCAACTGGGCCTGGACCAACGCTGCCAGCTGGCTCACCTGTTCTATCTGCAACACACACACACACACACACACATTTATTTGTTTCCCATCTCCGTGTCCATGCTGGGCCTGAGTCTGGACCGGTACAGCATCCCACAGACCTGCTGCCTTAAACAAGCTCAAAATGTGTAACCATGGCAACACATTTTAAAAGTGAAAACCAGATGAATATTTAATTGTTTGTCCTTTCTGTGACTGATTATGAAATCACTGCTCATGGTTTTTTGTATGGCTACAGTTTGTAAAATGTGTTGAATGTTTTTCCTACTTGTATTTTTCAGCTAGCCTTTTACTACTTGTAGTTTTTTAATCTTAGCTTTAAGCAAGCTTTTTGATATTTTTGTTTTTGATACTTTAGCTTTTAGCTAGCATTTTGCTATATTTAGTTTTTAGCTACCCTTTTGCTGATTTTAGCCTATAGCTAGCCTTTAGTTTGTTTGTCTCTTCTTGCTGATGGACGTTTTACTGAAAGCTCTCAGATGCTGGAGCTTCTCCTTCAACAGGTTTAAATTTGTTCTGGTATTTAAAATAATCTTTAGATTTCATTTATGAACCAGAGCTGTTCTTACGTCACTCTCCAGCAGGTTAAACATGCTCTGCTCTGCGATCTCTTTGCTCTCGTCGAACTTCTCCAGCGCCTGCTTGATCTCGTCGTCCTGGACCTTCCCCTGACGCTTCTTCTTGTAGTCAAAGTCCAAGCGGCGGCCCTCCATCTTCTTCAAATGATGCTGCGTCGCAGGAGGAAGCGTTTCAGAGAAGGTCCAGCTTTATTCATTACACTTTGCTACATGCTGAGGAGTTCACGCACCTGAATCTCCTTCAGGTCTTTGTCATGGAGGTTCTGCAGAGGGTCGATGAAGTTCTGCTTGACCTCCATGTCCAGAGCATCTTTCACCTCCCCGAGCTCCTTCATGGACTCGCCGGCATCCATCAGAGCCGGTCCTGGAAGAACATTATGAAAGATAAAAACATTCAGATACATCAGCAGCTCTGGGAGGAGCTTCTTTTTACCGAAGCAGGACTCCTCTCCCAGCTCTCGTCCAAACTTCAACATGGCCTCGCCCAGAATGGTCTCGGCCTGCGGGTAGCCGGGTCCCTTTTCCTGCCCGCGGATCTTAGACATGGTGTTGATCATACTCAGCTTGGCTCTGGACGCTGCGAGGAAGCAGAGGTCAGAGGTCAGGAGGTGGGGTCTCTCTGTGCTGCAGCAGCTGAGGGGGAGTTTCATACCTGGGTTAGGCTGAAGGTACTCTGTGGTTTTAGTCATGATGTCCAGAACTGCTCTGCTGGTGATGTCCACCTTCTGCAGGAGACAACAGGACAAGATGAGACACTCAGAGCTGATATTACTGCAGGTCTCACTCTTTAAAACTTCTGTTTTTCATTTTAAACTAGTGATATATCACCATTAATATCAGTATCAGTCTGATATCTAAAACTGAGCTGATATATTAACATTTCACACTGTTTATCTTTGTGTTTCTGGAGGAGATGTTTGGTTGATCAGCATCTGTTTGATCATTATATTAATGCTGCAGTCAGGAATAACTGAGGTAGAGTCATGTCAGAGGTCTGCTTCTTTGTTTATAGTATCAAAAAAAGATCCTAATGTATTGCTAATGTGTGCTATTATATATATATATATATATATATAATATATTTGTGTGTTTGTGTAATATCAGTAAATATCAGTTATCAGCCAAAGCAGCAATAAATATATCAGATATCAATATCGGCTGAAAGTTTCATCTCTATTTTAAACAAACAGACTATTTACTCTTTTTAAAGGCAATATGAATTTTTTCTGTTAATTGGACTTTTTATGTGAAGATTAAAGAATTATTTATCAGCAGATCTTCTCTAAACAAACAGCTGATCATTCAAACATTGAGTTAAAGTTGTTTGTGTTTAAAGTCCAGCTTCTTTACTTCATTATTTTGTGTGAAGCTTTGATGTAACTTCTCAGTTAAGTGAGTTTAATAAAACTGTATAAAAATAATAATAAAAGTCTTGTAAGAAAATAAAATGTAAATAAACAACTTTTTCCATTTCTTTGAAGTCATCATCGAGTTTGGTTCCTTCTGCTCCTCCGACCTTCTCACTGACTTTCTGCAGAGACGAACAAAAACACAAAGAGTTTAATAATCTCATTTATAGAACGATTTAAAGCTGGAAAATAAAAAATCCAAACCCACTGGCTGCTGTTCAGAGATTCAAACTGCAAAAAGCTTCTGAAGATGGAAACAAAAACAGAGACCAGGAAAAGAAGAAGAAATCATTGAAAATAAATAACTAACAATAAACAAATGACATCATTTAATAATGTAGAGATGCAGAAAATAAACACATAAATGAAGCATGTGTGTTTGGTCCACCACGTGTTACTGAGGACACGCTTCAGTCAGAGCTGTTTACACACAAACAACAACAACCTGAAGTAAACAAAACAACAAAAAACAAACTAAACAAAGAGGGGACATGTGATGGGCACATGTATGGATGCAGTTACCATGGAGACGAGGATATGTTAGCATCTTTGATGTATCCAGGAAACACACCTCTGACCCTAACGCAGTTCAAGATGGCCGCTGCAGCAGCCATCTTTACTGGGTTAAATCCAGTTATAGACGTGTGTCCAATGACTGGTTCATGAGATATTTTACTAACAAAGATAATCACAGAAACAGAAGCACCACCTGTAAAAGTTGAGGTGATCGAACAGCTCTGCTGGTGTTTGTAGTCCCCCCCACCACACGCAAACACACACACACACACACACACAAACACAAACACCTGATTGGCTCACTCACTCAGTCAATAATTTATAACCCCCTGATGATGTCACAAGTGACGGAGGAGCAGAGGAGGGATCTCTGTTAGCCCCGCCCACCTCTGGTTCAGGTGACCTTTGACCTCTGCTCTGTATCATTATTTTCACAGTAAGAGCTTGTTTTCAGCTCCAGTCAGTGTTTTTATTTTTAGCTGATAGTTTTTCATGTGTGCTGTTTGTTTGCATTTAAAGTGTTTTTTTTAAAGTTTATATGAAGTTCATTAAAGACTTCTTTTACATTTTATCCTGACAAATGGGATATAATCTATAAATCAGAACTCCAGGTTCAGAGTGGGAGAAACTCGTCTGACGTTGTTAAAATTCATCCAGTGGTTCATGAGATATTTTGCTAACAGACATACAGGGCTAATTTGATCTGTTAATGCTTAGAAATATAAACAGTGGAGCAGATTTCTACTGACATGTTGGTCCAACCCACCTGCCTTTCAAAATAAAAGCACCACAATTAATTCTAGTCTAAAAACCTCTAAAATCTCTTTCTGATCAAAACGTTTAAATTTAACAACTTTTCTTCACATCTTTAATAATTAAAACTGGGTCCAGATCTGACGTTTTTCACTCAAACATTCTGACATAAGAAGCATGACAGAACCTTCCTCCTCCTCCTCCTCCTCTTCATCATCTTTCTTCAGCGTTAGTCCAGCTGAGCGTTGATCCGCTCTCCTCGCTGCTCATCTTTTATTCAGAAGGCCGTCCCCAGGTGTCACGTATCCTGTCCACCTGTCCAGACAGTCCACCTCGAGGTCCGCTCACACAGAGAACTGGAAATATGATGCTTCCAGAACTTCAGCTGATGTAAAGAAACCTGCACATGAGAACACGTGTGTGTGTGTGTGTGTGTGTGTGTGTGTGTGTCATGGCCTCATCATCATCATCATCATCAGCCATGAATCTGAGCCACAGATCCAGAGTCCGTCTCTCTGACATCTCGTTTCTCCCACGCCCTCTCTGTTGATTCACAGATCTATTCCTGGTGTCCCCCCCTCCCACCCCCGCTGGTCCTGACGCCATCAACGCCTCACCTCACATCAAACAGGTGAGTCATGCTTCCCTTCTTCACAGACGCAGGTTTTTAAATCATCACACGAGGAAATAAAAACCGTCCTGCTGCTGAAACACCACAGCAGAGGTTTAGAGTAACTCAGTACTTTTACTTTGTTACTAACAGTACTTTGGTCTTTTTTTGTTGAGGATTTGTAATTTTACAAAGTATTTTTTTAAATAGTTACGTTTACTTTTATTTTGTTTCATTAATGATACTTTTACTTCTTTACTAATTTAACATCTAGTTACTAAATTAAATGTCCTGATGAGTTGATTCTGCACTCTAAAACATTAAGTGTTAAATTTACTCAAACAAGTCCTTTAGAGTAAATATGAGGAAATATTTTATCTTTAAAAGAAAATATGCATTTGATTCATATTTACTCTACTTGGTTTTAGTGGAACTGGTTTGGTTCAGTAAATTCAACAGTTTATTTCTCAGAGTGTGTAAAAATACTTTTACTTTTACCAATTCTTGTGAAGTTTTATGACTTTACTTTTTTCATTAGTGGAATTTAAATCATTTTCTGTTAAGATATTTTTACTTTTACTTAGTACTTTATAGACCTCTGCACCGCAGCACTAAACACAGATCAGTCCACCTGATAAAATAGTCCCAGAATAACATCAGCTGCTGCTGATTTTCTAATAAATCTATTTCTTATAAAAAGACAAAAATAATTTAAATGTTTTGACAACTAAGACAAGACAAACAACTAAATTAAACCTTAGTTTGTTATTTAAAAATGTTGATTTGAAATATAAAGCACCGTTTTGGACCTGAACAAAATGGACATTCCTTTTTAAATGTTATTTTATTTTATATTATTCAGTCCTGTTCTGCTGCAGTGACCCAGTTTCCCCTCAGGGATCAATAATCATCATCTGCTCTTTTTATCGAGGCCCAACAGAACCGTGTCCTGATGATAGGAAGCAGATTAATCTCACTTCATGTTGCTTTTAATCTGGATACTTTTAGACTTTTTAACATCATCAGAACCACTCAGGCCCAGATTCCTGCAGGAACGGGTCAAATAAAGAAACTATTTCTTCATCTGGATTCTTTTTTTCTGTTCAACTGAAGCAGCTGTTGATGTTTGAGTCTGAAAATGTTTCTGCATCAGAAGAAAAACAGTAAAATGTTTCAGACTTTTGCTTTAAAAGGTGAAACTTTTCTGTCTGAGTCAAACTCAACTTTTGAAAATGAAAGTCAGATTGTTTCAAACAACAAAAATCTGCTCCTCCTCAGTCTTATTTTCAAAGTTTAACCAGCAGTACTAATGATGCTTTTAAGCTGACAGGGAATGACAGCTAATGGTAGCTAATGTTAGCTAATGGTAGCTAATGTTAGCTTGTTGTTGTTGTTTACAAGTTTAATACAGTTGTTGTTGTTTAGTTGAACTCATCACAAACAAATGATGTAAAATCAATCTCATCTGTGTGACATCATCCCTCCGGTCACTGAAGTAATCAATGGGAAACATTAGCTGACGTCAAACAGAACCACAGGTTTCAGGGTTGAACTGGCCCATATGAGCTAATACAAACACAACAAACCCAGGTTTGAATCCAGGCTGGACCGGGCCTTGTAGTTCTGAAAGACCTTAAAAGTCTGGCATAAAAGTGAGAAAGATGCATTATTTCAAAGAACGCTGTTTTTTATTTACACTTACTCACTCGTATCATGTATCGATGTGTCTCACGTATCGTGTATCGATGTATCTCACGTACCATGTATCGATGATTCTCACGTATCGTTTATCACAATAAAACCAGAAAATAAAGGTTTTTTATGATCCCATCAAGTCGTCATGGAAACGTCAGCCTCTAATTGCCTCCTGCAGCAACATTTCCTCTGAACTTCAGTCTTCATCTTTCAAACCGTCCACATGAAGAGAACAAGCTACAGACTTATTAGTTTAAAGGTCAGGATAGTTACTGTGAGGTGGGTTTAACTCGCCTGCTGCTGGAATAAACACTGATTTATCTGTAAACAGTCAGAGACAAGCAGCTAATAGTCTGTTTTCATGTCGGGGTGTTCGGTTCTGACCCAAAACAAAACATCTGCTGGTCCTCTGTCTAACACAACAAACACTGATGAGTTTATTTAGTCTGACTGAAGGAGAGGCTGGAAGCATGTAGTCATCCAAGAGAAGCTTTAAAAACAAGAAAACAACAGATGGAGGAAAATTAACACCTTTTTTTAGATTCACTCCGTTTTATAAATTTAATGTTCTCATGAATTACTCAACAGCTTCCTTTATAAGAACAAAAAACAAAAGTAAAAACACATTTTTAACACAATAAAAATATAAAATGTAAAGTAAGTGATGTAAAAAATACATCAGTTTGAGTTTAGAGAAATGCACTGTTGAAGAAAACTCAGATTAAATCTCCACCAAAGTTAGAAATATGAGACAAATTTTTATATATACTGTATATACTGTATATATATATATAATGTGTGTGTGTGTGTGTGTGTTAGCCAGTGGCGCATGTGGCGGAAATGTTTTTTTGTTTTCTATAGCAATATAAAAGCTATGGATTTGACAACAGATGTTCAATTTATGAACACATTTTTTACAGATAATATCACAGATTCTGTGACGTCCAGAGAGAAACAACAAGAATCAAACTATCTGCACTTGTCTAACAGTCCTTTTCCAACTTGTTACCATGTTGTTGTTTTTACATTGTTCCATATTTTAGTGGCATCAGAAGTATTTGTAATGTTAGGGGGACCCTCAGCTGGAGAGTCTGGGGGTCCTCCCCAGGAAATCTTGAAAGAAATAAATACCATTTTCTGCATTCTGGTGTATTTTAACAGATTTTTACTTACATAATAAGAAAACACTTAATGTGAGGATTCCATAGTGGAATAAATGTATTTATTCAGCAATAAAAACACTAGTTGAAGTAATATTTTATGGTAAATGTGGGGGTTCAAATTAATTAAATTTTTGATGGGAAACTTCCCTGTCATTTTATTTAAAAAAGTCAAAATATAAATTTTAAAGACATTTACAAGAACGAGCTTTTTATAGTTTAAAGCTATCACCTCTTCTATGTGTGTTCAAAGTTTTATTTGCTTGTTAATGTTTAATTTGTGAAGAAAAACTGTGATTATAAAAACCCAAAACTTGGGCGGCTGTGGTGGAGTGGTTAGGGGAGTCGTCTTGGAACCGGAAGGTCGCTGGTTCGATCCCCCGTCCAGCCGTTTCAGTCGTTGTGTC
>JARVGW010240789.1:0-10354 GCA_031762495.1 Anablepsoides rubrolineatus | reverse complement strand
CTTTGTTTTTTAATTTTAATAAATTTTCAGAACTCTCAAGAAAACTTTTTTCACATGGTCCTAATGGGGTATTTTGTCTAGAATTTTGAGGAAAGATATTAATTTAATACAATTTGGAATGAGGCTGTAATGTAACAAAATGTGAAAAAAGGGAAGTGCTGTGAATACTTTCCGGATGCACTGTATGTATGCTAACATAGCCCCAATGTTAAGAAATTTGCTGTTGGTTTCCTTCACATTTATATCCGACCTACATCATCCAGATTCTCCCCAGGTTTGTCAGTCCCAATTTTTATGAGCTACAAGTCAAAATGGGTTAAATATTTACTCTCTTTCTATAAATTACACTATGGTCGCAAAACATGGCAACAGCCATTGTATTCTGTGACAGTTTAATATAGCACCCATTTTGTATATGGTCAAATGTTTCTTAGTATTTATTAGAGAATGTAAACTTATTTGAAACAGTTTGATTCAATTATTTACTCACTTTCTATGACGCCAGCCGTGGAGCTGCTAAGATGTGTTTTAGTAAAACTCCAGACAGGACTTCTGTGCTTTTTAGTTTGTTCCACACCTGTTAACATACAATCACTTTCTCCATAGGTACAGGTGAAGGTGTAGACACTGCCACCAAGTGGATGAGTGTTTTAAAAGACTAAAATCACCACAGGGAGAGCAGCCAGATGAGGTCCTTACAGCCTGCCAGCTCTGAGACTTAAATTAATTTGAAGCAGTTTAGACTACTGCCCATGACTTCATCCACCTGACTGGTATGGACCCTCCTGCAACTAGTGGGTCCACAGGGAGCTAAAGCCATATTCATTCAGCGTGATTTTTTTTTCTGTCCATACAAGTGTTTTTCATTGCTTTGTTTGTCCCCTCACCCTAAGACTGCCCCTGACACAATAGCTCTTAGAGTCTTTCAATGTATATCATAATAAATTAGGTAAAACCACAAAGTTTATGTAGTTTTTGCTCAAAAATACTTTAAGTCTGTTGCATCCATGCAGTGCTGATAGACGACAACAAATCACCAGGTTTACAAAATCAATTAAAAGAATAAGAATCATGTAGAAATAAATTTTAATTATTTTTGAAATATTACAAATGTTTAAAAGTTTCATTTCTGGAACCACCTTTAGTTTCATTTGCCCAGTGTGTTTTAAAGTTACTGAACAGTATAATTTTCATGAGACTAAAAGGCAAAGCAATGTTTAAAAAATTAAACTTTTTCCTTATAATAAACATGATCCAATGGCTGAATACATACAACACACTAATGCAAATTAGAAAAATATTCCTATCACATGGATTCAGACTAATGAATAAAGATGCTTAATATGCATAAAGATGTTTAATATAAAGACATGAGCTGGACCTCAGCTTGAGTATGAGCTGATTTATAAAAGAAGTATTTCTGTCCTCAGTGTTTTCATCTTACAGCCATCTTTGTGTAAGTACAACATTATCTCATTCTTTATGTTCTTTAACATTAATGCAATATTCTGTATTTATTTGTACATGTAGCTTAAATAATGCATGGATTAGTTTGTCTTTTCTCTCTTCAATTAGTGTTTTTGTTGTTTCTACCTTACAGGATAGAACAGAACAGGGTTTATTGATTTCTAAATCAGTAATAAAACAAAACATAGGTTAAAGTAGAAAAGGAGAAAAACAATGGAGTGTTGCAGCTGCTACATTTAGAACATTGCTACAAGATGTGGGATAATTAACACAAAAAAATAACAGTAAAAACACATTTTTCTTTCTTCTGTAAAAGAAACAAGATACAGAAATCATCTCCATGAATTCTTCATCTTCTATCTCCAATGTGTCGATCATTCTGAGTAATCGAGTAATTGTTTCTAATTTAACTCATTTTTACAAATGTTTAGTTGTGATATTGAAGTATTGATAACATTTGAGTTTTTGAGTGGATGGGAGGAGTTAGATTTTAAAGTTAGCTTTTTATTTTTATTTAAAATACCCCCTAGTATTTTATTTTATTTTTATTTCATTATAAAGCAGAAGAGAAATGAATTTATTTCAAACATGATCCTAGAGCATAAAGGTGGTAAATGTGTTGTAAGGTGTCACCATGAAAACCATAACTTTTAACTTCTGCTGTCCCTCTCAGTCTCTTTAGCTTTTCATTTGTTTTTTGTTTTTTTGTTTTCATAAAGAATGCTTTCCATTCAGACTTGCTTTGCAGTCGTCAGCTTAAGAGTTTTAATCCTCTTCATCCACAGTAATCTAAAATATAAACCTATATTTTCAACACTTCTTACCATTAATTACTGGAACTATTGTACTCCTAATTCATTCTTTGGTTGGTAAATAGTTTGTAAATATCCCCTTTTGTAATAAAATTATATAAATTATTATTATTATTATTATTATTATTATTATTATTATTATTATTATTATTATTATTTATGCATAGAAGGTTTTCTCTACAAAGTTGTTGTATTATACCTTCTTTTTCTCCTTAACTCAAGCTCAGGGCCAGTATTTATCAAACTTCATAGAATTACTCTTAAGAATGCTGCTAAGAGTGAACTTAAGTGTAAAAAAGTTAGTTATTAGTTAAAAGCTGAGAGTAAAAGTCAGCATAAGCCTAAAAATCCACTCTAAGAAGTTTGATACATACGGGCCCAGACCTTTTTATGATCAGGGGTTCTGGTTATAAACTGTATTATTACTCTTACATGTTGTGCTTCAGTCAAACATTAATTACAGGCCGTAACATTTTATAAGCATAGCCAGAATATCACTTTAAAGATAACCAGACTATCCCTTTAACAATTTTTTTTTTAATTTTATTGCGCCCTTATTTTGAACATTTAAATATTATTATTATTATTATTATTATTATTTTATTTTTTTTTACAAAATAAAGGATAGTCAGTTCATTTTAGATAATATAACACATATAACACATTAGACATTAGTCAAACCTGTTTTTAGCAGTAAAACTGCTGAAAAAATCAGTTTTACTGTAATAAGGACTGAGCTACACCTGACAGTTAATTAACATGTGGAAGGAAATCATCTTTATGTCACATTTAGAGAGTTTAAAAACCAACCAATTTAAACTTGTTTAACTCTCATTTCCTGAGGGTCAAATATGAGTCTGAAACGATCTCTGTGAGGTATGAACCATGTCAGACAATGACTCAGTGTGTTAATGTATGACTTTAATAAGCTGTTTATGTGCATTTAAGTCTACAGCTTAGGTCTTTTTTCTGTGTGTGGTTTAGGTTTTAGATTTATTTTTAATATTTTCCATTGAATATGTGTTTAAGCTAAAGTATGTATTTAAAATACTATGATGCTGTAATGAAAAATACATTCATTATACGTGTGGGATTCTTTAACACACATTCCTGTAAATTAGTTTTACATTAAGTATGTAAATTTGTTAAATATACTGAATATTTTAAGAATTACAATGAAAACCTTAAACCTTTCTTATTAATCCTAACAGAGAATTTTTATTTGTTATTAAATACTCAGTCTGAGTGAACTGTTCATTCATCATCAGCTCCATGAACTCCTCATCCTATAACTTCAGTGTGTCCAGCAGTTTGAGTTATCGAGACACTTCTACCACAGCTGCAGTGAAAAATGTGATTGTTGTCGCCCTCGGCCTCATCATCAACTACATCAATGGTACATTGATCCTCACCTTCAGGAAACACCAGGTCTGCTTTAGTGTGTTTATTTGTGTTAAAATGATCTGTGCAGCTAAATTAATGCTTAAAAATCACAAATTAACTGTCTTTCAGGTGTTTTACCTGAATCCTCGATACATCCTGTTCATCAATCTGGTGATGAACGATATGATCCAGCTCACAACCTCAGTCTGCATTTTTGTCATCAGTTATGTCTTCTATAAAATTAATGTTTCTGTCTGTTGTTTCATTATTTTTGTTGCTAATTTCACCACCCAGAACACACCGTTAAATGTAGCTGCAATGGCTTTGGAGAGGTACATCGCTGTGTGTTTCCCTCTGAGACACGCTGAGCTCTGCACCGTCAGAAGAACTTATATTCTGATCGTCTGGATTTGGGTTTTCAGCTCATTTACAGTTTTGTTCCAAACCATTGTTCTACTGTCAACAGAGCCTTTGGGGGTTTTTCTTTCCACAATAGTGTGTGCAATGGAAAGTCTGTTCCAACACCCAATAAGTTTTCAAATGAGGGAAATAACTTATATAATTTATTTAACTGTAGTTTGGGTCACTCTTTTCTTTACTTATTTCAAGATATTCTTTGCTGCTAAAGCAGCAAATTCATCTGATGGAAAAACAAAAAAGGCCAAAAACACCATCCTGCTTCATGGCTTTCAGCTCCTGCTGTGTATGCTAACATATTTACACCCTTTGGTCTATAATTCTTTATTAAGCATACATCCTAATTATGTTAGTCATTTGCGCTTTGTTTGGCATATCATTGTATACATTCTCCCCAGGTTTATCAGTCCTATTGTGTACGGGCTGCGAGACAAAACATTTAAACAGCATTTGAAAAAAACCTTCACAAATGTTTTTACACAGAAGGATTGAAGCATTTGGGTAACGGGGTTTTGATGACTCTGAACCAGAAGAAGACAAGGAGAGAGGAGTCCACATAGTGACAAACGTTTATGCTGGAAAACAGGAGGAGAGGAAAATGAGGAGTGGGACTGAGGTGATTATTGGATGAAAGCTGATAAACTGATGGCACACAGGTGTGAGGAGCTGAGGTAACAAATGAACAAAAACACTCAAAAATCATTAAAGGCATTCAGAAAGTGATGTAGTGTGAGAAATGATGAAGAAAACTAAAAGCATTAGCAGCACAAACATTAGCAGAAGAATTAGCACATATGCTGAAGAAAACCATGGGCCTCATGCAAGAACTGTTTGTACAAACAGATTTGTTCTTAAGTTGTGTGTACAAGTGATTTAGGAGAACTTGTGGCATTCACCAATTTTCTCGTATTCTAAGACTTTTCTCAGATACGAACAGAATTCACAAACAATCTGTGGTCCCCCTTTTTAAGTTGAGGGACCACCACCCTGCTCTGCCAATCCAGGGAACTGCCCCCCGATGTCTACGCAATATTGTAGAGTCGCATCAACCAACGCAACCCTACAACATCCAGAGCCTTAAGGAACTCTGGGTGAATCTCATCCACCCCCGGCGCCTTGCCACTGAGGAGCTTTTTAAACACCTCGGTGACCTCGGCACCAGAGATTGGAGAGTCTGATGCAGGGTCTTCAGGCTCTGCTTCCTCATGAGAAGACGTGTTAGTGGGATTGAGGAGGTATTGGAAGCATTCTGCCCACCAACCCATAAAGTCCAGAGTTGAGGTCAGCAGCGCAAACATCCCCACCATAAACAGTGTTGGTGGCGAACTGCTTTCCCCCCTTGAGATGCTGGATGGTGGACCAGAATCGCCTCAAAGCCGTATGGAAGTCTTTTTCAATGGCATTTCTAAATTCGTTCTATGCCCAAGTTTTTGCCTCGGCAACCACCAAAGCTGCAATCCACTTGGGTTGCCTATACCCATTGGCTGCTCGTTAATCCCACAAGTCAAAAAAACCCGAAGGGGGGGGGGGGCATTCCTCCCAACCACACCCCTCCAGTTCTCACTGTCATTGCCCACGTGAGCGTTGAAATCCCCCAGCAGCACGAGGGAGTCCCCATCAGGAGCGCTCACCAGCACCCTCTCCAAGGACTCCAAAAAGGGTGGGTAGTCTGAAGGCACAAACAACAGTAAGGACCCGTCCCCCCACACGTAGGTGGAGGGAGGTTACCCTCTCGTTCATCGGGGTGAACCCCAATTTACAGGCACCAAGATGGGGGGCAATAAGTATGCCCACTCCAGCTCAGCACAGACGTGGGTCACCCGGGTCCCATTCCAATTATAGGGGGATCAGACTTCTAAGCCTCCCTGGTAAGGTCTATTCTAGGGTTCTGGAGAGGAGGGTTCGTCTAATAGTCGAATCTTGGATTCAGGAAGAGCAGTGTGGTTTTTGTCCTGATCGTGAAATAGTGGACCAGCTCTATACCCTCAGCAGGGTCCTGGAGGGTGCATATATTGGCCATATGCCAACGTATATTAAAAATAAAAACTCCTCTTCTAATGAGGACTGTAACTGTTTTGAATTTGAATTTAAAATCCTTTCAGGGTGCCGGGTCAGGACAACAATTGTATATATTCAGGTGAGTTAAGATGAACGGAGAGAATGTCCAGGTCCAGAATTCAACATTGAACTGGCCTTTAATAAATAATGACATTATCGGTGAGTCTGTGTGGTTTCCCACAAAGAATAAAACAAATAATAAGTAATAGTCTAGAAGAAATAAAAAAGCTTTTCTAATAATGCATTTTAATTTTCAAATTTGACTTTTCAAAATGAATTTTGGTCACTTTTTACCAGGACATGTTTTGAAAATTAAATGTCAAAGTTTGATTTATTTATCCTTTTAATTAATTAACAAATTGAGCAGTCTTGGAGAAGAAAATGAAATTGCAGTTTGGATTATATATTTATAATTTTATTTATGAGTCAAAAAGGCAACTTTGACTTTGAAATAAAAAGCATTTCTGCTAATGCACTATAATATTCCGATTTGACTTTTCAAAATGAATTTTGGTCACTTTTTAGCAGTACATATTTTAAAAACTACGTGTTAAAGTTTATTTTATTTAACATTTTAATTAATTTACAAATTGAGCAGTCTTGGAGAAAAAAATTTAAATGCAATTTGGATTATTTATAATTGTATTTATGAGTCAAAAAATGCAGGTTCATGTTAAAAATGAAAAAGCATTTCTATTAATCTATTTTAGTTACTGAATTAAGTCAAAATTGCTTCCATACACCTCCACTGCTGTGAGATGCCCATTGGCACTTCAGGCAAACCACTTGTGGACCACCAAAGGGCCGTCATTCTTGCCTGTCTCTGGGTTGAAAGAGGGGGTTATGTGTCTTGTTTGGGCCAGATCTGCAGACACATTTTGCTCTTGGGGTTAGATTTCTAAAACCAGAACGTCTGTCCGTTAAACTGAACATTTTGATTTCTGAACATTTGAATGTAAGCAGAAGTTAAATGCTGGAAAACAACAGTGTAAATGCTAAATCAGTAATATATATATATGAACGTCTCTTTGTGGAAATGGTTTATTTTTCTTCTATGGGGCCAAGTTTTATTTTCCTCCATTAGTTTTACCCTATTATTATTTAGAAGAGCAAAAGTTTGTTGAATAAAAAAATTAAAAGCTGCTTATTGTTTTAAGTTGCCTCATAAACATCATTAATCTAATTAATTCAAGAGAGAATATATGACGTCAAACTTTAGCAGGACTTTCAACATCAACAGCAAACATAAAAACATATTTTAATATCAGATTCTGTTCAGTCAAAGTGAAGTCTGAGGAGATCTGTGAGGTAGGAAGGCTTCTGTCCATCTGTAATGCTTTTGTTTGTTATGTTTTCAGTTATCCAATGGATTTGAGGGACTTGATTTAAGTACTAATGACTAAACAAGCTTTTACAATACAAGGATTTTCAAAAGGTGTTGCATATCTTCTTTTCTTGGACAATTTTTGTTAAGTAGTTTTACTGAAAACCACAGCTTAAAAAAATAACAGTAATGCATTGTTGGCTTAAAGTACACCCATTTGTGTATTTGGAGTTATATTCAATATTCAATCATTAAGTAAATTGTAAAAAACCAAACCACAGCTCTAAGCTTCAGCACATCACAGAGTGGCAGAAACATTTTGTTACAGGAGTGAAGGATCGACAGACACTAACCAGTTTAAATCTTGTAACTTCACACTACAGCTTTAGAACAGCAGTCCTGTTGCTTCTTTTTTCTTTTCATTTTCCATGTCCTGGTGGTAATCCACAAAAAGTAAAGTCTTTCTTTGGTCGCAGTCCCGTATCCAAACTCATCACTTTGTTGAAAAAAAAAAGCTTTACCAGAGCATCCAGTCAGAGGAACGTTCAGATATAAACACTAAACTAAACAAGCACATGGAATAGCTTGTTTGGCTAAAGGTGGGTTCACACCAAACGAGTTTTTAGCAGCCAAAAAACGCCCACCGCCTCAAGTTGGACGCACTATGTTCACACCAGGACAGAGACTAGATGAGCGGCTGAAGAGGGAGGAGCGTCTGGGTCTTTTTCCAGTCAGTCTTAACCGCGGATGAAATAAAGTAAAATAAAGAAAATGGCTTTGCTTTATTAACTTTAGAGCAAGCTAACGTTGCGCACAGCAGAAAATTAATTTACCAGATAATTTAGAGGTGATTTGTTCAGTTAGTTTCGTCACACCATGGAGCTGCGAGCTGACAGATTTTTTTTTGTCCTGAGCCCAGTTTAACACTGCGGTCAGCTGATGACCAGCATCAGTTTATATCTCCAGTCAGAACATAAACTGCAGACGATTGATTTCAGTTAAAGAGCTCATGACTGTCTGTCTGTGTGCAACATTCAGGAAACTGTCACGTGGAAAAATGAGTCTCTCTGATTGGTTGCCAAGATGCATCGAGCGTCAAAAGTTCAGATTTTTGAACTTCGCCGCACCACATGCACGGCAAACGCTCTGCCGCACCTTCCACATTCTTTGCGCTCCGCTCAAAATGGACCTGCCGTGCCTCAAGACCCTAGAGGCACGTCCGACATATACTTTGCATGTAAACCGGCCGCTCCTGCTGCTCAAAATGCGTTTGGTGTGAACCCACCATAAGATCCAACGCAGGAGCTGCTCTGGAGTAAATTTTGCAGATATCGTTTAGCGCTGCCTACCAGAGGCAGCGCGCAATGGTTTATAGGGTTGTTTGGGGGCAAACAAAAGAAAATTAAATGGTGGGACATGTTTAAAGTCTGGATTGTTGCACATTTTAAAATGTTTATTTTGGTTTGTGAGATACCAACTTCTAATCAGAAAAAGGACAAACTTGTCTAGAACTTTTACCTGCTCAAATGTTAGAATTAGTGCCTTAAATAGCCTTTATACTGCTGTGCAATATTTTCACTCTTAATATTTTGTAGTAATTACTATAGTATGGCACTATATTAAATCTATTGCCAGAGAAAATCTCAGTATATAGTGATCTTAATAACAGTATTATGACCAGAGGGGCTGGGTGATAAACATTTAATCTACATAATCTTGAGGCAGACTGACCTATGATTTATTAAATTCTGAGTATAAAACGTCCTTTTGGTCACACATCAAATTTGGTTTAAATATTAATTCAAAATATGTTTTTGTTTTAACATTAAATGTTAGTTATTGTGATCTGTAGCTTTCTGTATGGTTTTTATTATTGTTAATAAATAAACCGTACAACACTGGTCAAGTTTTTTAGATAGTCCATACCTATATTTGTAATATTAAGTGGTCAAAATGGTCTGTAGTCAGGAAATATGATATGCGGCCCAAATCGCTGTAAACCACGTCAACATATTTAGCGCAAGATCTATTAGACCGAGTGGTGACAGTCTTGTGTTTTCATTCATTTATATATTTAAACTTGTTTTCATGTATCTGTGATCACTGTTGCACATATACACAGTGAAAACACAGTACACCACCCAGTTTCAGTCATTTAATTCACACAGCAGCACCGTATGCCCCAAACTGGACCATGATGCTTTGCGCGAGGCAAAGATGGCGGTATCAGAGAAATAGTCCATCCAAGCTATAATAATACATATATGAATATATTTCTACACAAAGGCTGTCAGAATATATTGTTCTGTTTGGGAAGCAGATGGAAACATATAGCATGAAGCATATGAGTACACACACGATACACACGGACTTTATTTTGAAATCAGAAGTTTCAAAAAGACCACAGCATACAGTTCCAACCATAACTATATAACCACATAAAGACAGTGAGATATGTATTGATTATATATCAAGGCTGCCCAAAGCTTTTCCCCAAAATAAAATTCTATCTGAGGGTTGTGGCCAAATGCAATAATATAATTCATGAAATACAAATACTTCTTTAGTACACTACTTTAATTTTAATGATTATGTCCTGCTGGAGTGTGACATGATTTGTTTGTGTACAAACTAGTATCCGAATTTTATATATTTATACTTCTCGTTTAACCACAATTAAATGCACTCTATCTAGGAGGCACAATTTATATGGATAGTATTTATTTTTTTATAATAACAAGCTGGAATGAAAACATTTCATCTAAAAAAATGAATATAAAGTAATGATTTTCTACTTCTTGCAATTTTAAAAAAGGAAGGAGTAGAAAGTACAGATAATTGTGTGAAAATGTAAGAAGTAGAAGTAAAAAGTAGGCTGAAAAATAATTACTCA
>JARVGW010240760.1:0-10358 GCA_031762495.1 Anablepsoides rubrolineatus | reverse complement strand
AAGGTGACATAGATACTTTATTATGGTATAGAATGTAAATATATGCCTGAGAAACACATAATATTGGCCCTTTAAGATGTTTATAAGATGTTCAGCTCTTAAACATTTGCACTTAGAATTTTTATAGAATTCCTTTAAATACTCTTCAGTAAGTTATAGATCTTGTACAATTCTGGTTCACATAAAGAACTTTATGTTTACTAGATTGTTAACTAATTATTTGTGAGTTAATATTGCCTTAATGAACCGTGTTTTAAAAAAATAACATGTAAAACTCTGATGTTAAATGTGATGTGATTGAATATTTGGGTAACTTTTTGTGCTGGTGCACCTAAGAAAAAATGTCTAGAACACTGGGGTACTTTGCCACTAAATTTTAGCTCAATATTTCTTAAAATGGCTAAATTTGAGCCATTGGAAGTTAGCTGTGAAGGCCATCTTCAATTTTCAAATCCAGAGTAGTTTATTTGTGTGCCCCCCTACAAAAAGCAAACATGTCTAGCTCCGCCCCTGCTATAACAGCTCAGATTTGCACATTATTTTCATTAATTGACCAAACCTTCTACTTCTTAACTCAACAGGTGGTATGCATTTCTTCGTGTACCGCTCGGCCTTCAGTGAGTTTTATTTTTTTTATAAGCGCTCATGAGTGTAATTAATATAACTTGAGTTAGTTTTATTGGGTGTAACAGTTTTATTCGCACAGCTGCACTGCTCAGCTGCGAGGGTGAGAAATGCTTTTGTAAAAACACGCTCCTGGAGTCGTGCAGCCGCCGTGCCGAGCGTGTTGTGCCAAGCACAACCACCAACTGGACGGATAAAATGAAATAAGTAAGATTATGTTCGGTTCAAGAGTTTATGAACTTAAAAAAAAAAGAAAAGAAAAGAGAGCAAATTTTTTCTAAAAACTCGGGCCATGTTGTGGCGGAAACAATTGTCATGAATGGATTTTGCTGAATTTGAGATTTAATCTGCAGTTTTCCTCTCTACTTGTGGATGATTTATTAAAAACTCTGAGGAGTAAAAAGCGCTAATGTTCACCCTTTGTAGACTTAAGCTGATGTCAGCACTTTTGAAGACAATGTTTCTTTTTTGCAATCCGGAGTCTGAGTGCGGCCAAAACAAAGACAAACACTTCACTGCTCCACAGCTCACAGACGGCACCGTTGGCAAAAAAAAAAAGAGCCAGTTTTCAGCAGCTGCACAACTTTCTCTTTGTTTTTATAGTTTTCCTCCCGTGACTTGACGTCAAACTCACTCCCAGACACTTCCATCCATGGCAGTGGCGCCTGCAGAAATGTTTTTCAGGGGAGGCCATGGGGGGGCCCACTGAAAAACCAGGGGTGGCACACCAAAACCAATATCCATAACAGAAATTTAATGATATGTTTGTAAAAATGACAAATTTAAAACTATGGCAATATAATGCTATGTATTCAATTTGTATTTTCACCGTAAAAATCCCTGATTTTGGGACATTCAGAGACAAAAAACAAGAGTAAGTATTTGTAATGTTGGGGGAGCCCAGTGCAGGGGGGTCTGGGGGTCCTCCCCCAGAAAATCTTTAAAGAAATAAATGTCATTTCCTGCATTCTGGTGTATTTTAACTGGTTGTTAAACAGATTTTTACCTACATGGGAAAACAATTAATGTAAGTATTCTATAGGTAAAAGAAATCAATTTATTTGTTAAACAAGGAAGAACAGAAAGTTGATCTAACCTTCTTCCTTAGAGGCAATATGTTGCTCTACCAACTGTGCCACCGTACCTAATTTTATATTTATTATATAATTAATAAAATTATTTAATTAATATTTGATTAAAATAGATCTATGAATAAAACCTCCTGAGAACCTCCATCTTTATTTGAGAACGTTGGTTTTAGACTGGTCTGGTTGTCCCTATTCAGAGGAGCTACATTTTAATTTAATTTTTATTTTAAATAAAATATTAATTAAGGATTTTAACTCTTACTTGTTTAGAAAAATCAATGTTTGTTTTTATATTTATGAGGTTCTATTCCTAAATAGGTAGGGGAATTGAAAAGGGAAAAACCTGGGTACTCAAGAGGATAAAACTGGGGGGGCCACTGGGGTGGCCAGCTACAGTAATTCTCAGGGGGGGCCATGCCCCCCCCTGCTGGTGCCCCTGATCCATGTGAATGTGTGTGAAATGAGCTTTCTCTGGGCGGGCCCACAGGGAGCACTGTTGTTGGACTGTCCTCACATGGCTGCAGCATGCCCCGCCCACAGGCTGACCACAGGTTCCTGCACCTCTGTCTGTCTCTTAATGTCTCCTGCCCAAAACACACAGTTTGATTTTGAATTTAAACACATATACAAAAAGAAAACAAGGAGAAAACAGCATTTAGTGTCTCCCAGGTGTACATTTTGTTTTCTAGATCATTAAGACTGTTTATTTTTGGCATTTGGTCCAAGTCCAAAAGTCTTGAGTCATCCCTCATTTCGTTATAATTATCTTCCAACATGTCTGTTTATTCACACATCTGTTTCAATATATGTAGCTCTGACTCAACTTAAAGGCCTAACATTCTTTAAAAGAGCCGGAATTGCAAATTAATGTCAGCGTTTTAGACTAAGATCAAATGTTGAGAAATGATGGAGTTGTAGTTGATTTTGGTCAAACTTAATAACAATAAGCGAGATCTTGTTTATTATAACTAACCTTCATCTACCTCAGGGCTTTTCAACTAACAGTTACTGCAGGCCAACAGCTGAGGGGCTGAACATCCAGCAATTAAATTTATTATGTAAATAAACCAAGTATAAGAAAGATCTGTTACCTTTGAAATAGTTTATTTAGCTGCATTTAATCATGAATACAACATACAGAACCCTATGTAATAAAAGTGGTTATGATAAAACAACAAAAATAGCACATTCTGCCTCATATTTAACACAAATATTATTTTGACATCTCTGACTTGTCAAAATTTTTTTTCATTTTCATAGTTTTAGCTTCAACTGCTTGTATTTTTAACTGTCTTGGGTGTTTCTGTAAATACCACACATGTCTATGCTTAACTAAAAGAACTTACAGTAATTAAAGTAGAAAACTGGGGGTTTGGGAGATGAATGAACCAATTGGCGGGCCGAACTTTGATCACTAACGGTCCGGATGTGGCCCGCGGACCACCATTTGAATAGCCCTGATCTACCACATAAAATTAAAGCTCACAATCTGTGAATTTGTGTTTTTATTTTGTGTTTTTGACGTCTGTTAGCTGTGTTAGCCATCCTGAATTGGGTTTACTTCAAGGATTAATTAGTTGCAGATTTATATATCCAAGGATGTCTTCCTGAGATTTTTTTTAATTATTATTATTTTTGTCATTGTCAGTCTGTTTTGCTGCTACAGTACAAAGGAAAACCTTGAAAGACAAACTGAGGATCGATCAAGAACGCTTTGAAAATGAAACAAAGTCTGGCTGCTTTGACACAAAGTCTAAAGAAATGAAAATGTTTGCACAGAACAGACTTTCAGTAAAGTGGAAGTTTTGAAGGAATGCAGCTGATCTGGGTCTGCGTGCAGTAATGTGAGTGTTGAAGCTTAGCGGTGAGGTTGTGAAGTTAACCGGGGGTCAGGTCCTCAAGAGGGGAGCTGTTACTGAGCCTGCTGGATTAAAGGGGAGTGAAAAAGTCCACGGTCACGGCCCGCTGCATCCTCCATGATGCTTTTCATGGAGCCTGTGCTGCGCTGATGGCGGCCTGAGCGTTCACGGCGATGTCATAATTTATCCTCCACACCTGCTGCTGAGCATCAGCGTCTGATTCAAAGTGACTCTTCAGTTCTCAGCTGCAAAATAAACTCAAATGTGAGCTTTCTGAAGTCAACACAGGGGACTAAATGAGACGTTGTAGTGCCCTCTTGGGGCTTCTAATGCCATTGCTCATATTTTTCCTCCTTTTTTTTCAACTTGTCCTCATTTTCTTGTCTCCTTGTTTTATTTAAATTTTGATTATTCTGTCATGCTGGTTGAAGGAAGTGAGATGATATAAACCTCTGAATACTTTTATGTTTCTGTGGTTGTTTTTGTTTTTCAACATAGATTTTTGGGATGTTACTTCATAAAATTAAAGACCTAACGTTTTTTAGTTTAGTTTTTTTTTGATTATTCTATGTTGAGAAATGACGGAGGTCAAATTTTGAAAATAAGTTTATGTTAGGGGACAAGAAGGTTTGAATGAAGACCAGTGTCTTTTTGGGGAGAGCAATAGGTCAACTTAGGAGGTCATATGGATTTTATATTCAACCCCACTCACCATAACTATAGGGCTAATCAACTGGCGGCCTGCAGGCCACATTCGACCCACAGGTGACTTCCATCTGGCTGGCCAGTAAACATCTTTTTTGTATTTTCTTTTAAAATTATTTTAATATAAAAATTCATTTCAAATCATTTGTGATTTATGTTTGGGTTAGGGGTTATTTTTGATATACATTCGGTGATTATCCTTGGAGTGTTTCACTAGAGTCTGTCCACTGGTTCATGAGATATTTTACTAACAGACAAACAAGATCGACTCTAATGGTTGTTCACGCAAAGCACATGTCATCTATTAGTGCTTGGAATATATGTGACCCATCATATCGAAATGAGGATTAAGTCAAATTTGGTCAAAATGACCTAATTATATTTTCAGATTCCTGCTTTAAAAGCTACATTTTGATACTTAGATCATCCTGATATCATTAGTAGATCCAGAGATATTATTTAATTTGTCTTGTTGGTTACAATAATACATATTTGGTCTAAATCCTAATTTTATGTAATTTTAATGAGGAATTTTTGTCATTTTAAAAAAGAAACCTCAAATTATATTTGAATATTGAGATTTCCCAGCTGGAAAGAAACAAAAGCTTTGATAGCTCACAGGGAAAATTTCAAAACTTTAAGGTGTTTTTCCTCAAAATCTTTTTTTTTTTTGTTGCTACTGCTCAAAAAAGTGCTTAAAAAATATTATTAGGATAATATTTCAGACTGTTCATTGAAATGATACTTTGATAATTGACATTTATAATTGACATTTTCACATATTTCTGTAGGATCATGTGGTCTGTTTATTTTTTCTTTTATATTTTTATATATATATATATATATATATATATATATATATATATATATATATATATGACAAATAAACATTTATATATACTGTAAATGAGGACACTACATCAATATACTTCTGAGTTTAAAATGAATAAATTACTTTGATGTCTTGTTTACTTTATTAATTTAAATACTCTTTTATGTCCATTGGACACATTAGGTGTATTTGCACTAGTATGAGATCAGTATCGTCTGCATCAGAACCTGAAAGGAAAGCAGTGATTTTGAACATCACCAGTCAGAAGCTTGTGTTTGATCTCCTCTCTTTTATTGTTTATCCTCTCGTTCATCCTTGCTTTAATTTCCGGCAGCGTTCATCCACACACTCGCACAGTTTCATTTTGACATTTCTGAGGTGAAACGCTCTCAGGGTTTCTTGTGTTTGCTTCACATAGTTGATCATAAATTTAAATCTGCTCCAGGCAAACCCCTGCTGTCTCTGCCTGAAGTCAAACCCGTTCTTTCAGACTCGGCGTAGCGAGCAGCAAACACAGAACTGGTGAAACCAAGTGGAATACATCTTTGGCGGTTGTAATCATTAGTTACTGCACAGCTCCAGATGATGGTTTGATAAAGCCAGTTACTGCCAGGCTGGCAGAACACGGAGGAAAGAGATGACAGGGGAGGAGAGAGAAACAATTAGCAGAGCCTGCCCTATCCGGTGATTAAACACTGATTTAGGAGCGTGTTCGGTGGGTGAGCGGAGTTAAATCGGGCTGCTCTGCTCAGACTGGGTTGCTGCACTGCAATGCAGCAGCACAGGAGTGCAGTTCAGCTTCGCACGTCGACCCCTCCGTGCACGTGTGTTAGTGCACAGGACGGGATGATTCTGATCCATGTAGTACCTGTCAGTGCTGCTACAGAAGAGGGTTGGGTTTCAGCGTTGGCTTCAAAAAGAAAGATGGATTTTCTTCACTCCTCCAGTTTGTGCTCCTCGTGGCCCGAAGGCTCGACGCTCCAATAACTGGACTTTTATGCCTTGATGCTTCCTGTTTATTAGCGCTCAAAGTAAACTCTTAGTTTTGTCTGATCTTAAAAAATGCTGGTAGCACTCACTCTTATGTAATAACTTTAGGCTCTTGCTTTGATTTGAAGAAATGAGCAGAAGCCCTGATAAATACTGAGATATTTTTCTTTTACGTCCTCGATTATTAGAATATTTAGATTCACATTCATAGTAAATAATCAAACACTGCTGCGTCATGCTGATTTGTGTTGTGCACATTGTGAATTGGTTCGTTTTCAGTCTTTAAGCAAGTGTTTTCAGATGTGACCTGCAACACTCAAAGGATAAACTGTAGAGTTTTTAGGTCAACAGTAAAGCTTTTTTGTCTTCGAAAATAAAAATGTCCAGTTTTATTTATATAACCAGTAATCTCTAATTGTCTCCTGACACTTTAGCCGCAGTATTCTGCACACAGTAAATATTGTCTCATGTGGACTCTGAAGAATGTTCCATGGATCAACTGGGTTATTTTAGTGCTTTAAAATGAGCTTTTGCTAACTTTTTCAGTGCATTAGTGCTTTAGAATTAGGGGACCTAAATATTTGAGTTAGTGTTTTAGGGTTAGTGCAACTAATGTTTACATTAGTGCTGCCCACCACTGTTATTCTATGACTTTTTATCAGAGTATATGGAGAATAATCACTGTACTCAGGTTTATGAAGGCAACTTATTCTGTGAGTTTCCCAGCTTTGTTATGAGGTGTTAAATGGTGCAGAAGGTTCATGATAAAAGTGTCACATGATGCAGTCAAGTCTAACTACTCAGTGTGTAAATAGAAAACAAAATAAAGTCTGGTTTTCAGTGCTCTACCTAACATACTGATTTTATGTTTTATTAATCATAAGAATTTAGTTAAATGTGTTTCAATCAGATAGAAAATGCAGAGTTTTGAGTCAATCTTTTTAAATTTTACGGGGAAAGCTATTCCCCCTAGAACTGCTTCACTCCACACCTGCTGGTTAACATGTTCCTCATGATGTCAGCAGATGTTGGCAGGTACGAGGCAGACTTCTGGTATTCTGTTTCAAATTTAATTAACTATTTTGAGTAGACAACCTGGTTTTAAACATAAAAAAATAATAAAGACAAAACTATTAATTTAATTTAATGTCAATGTATGGAAATTGGCAGTGAGATTTAGAACTGCACAAGGGCGGGGGGCTGAAATCTTGCCTAGGTCACCAAATTGGCCAGAGCCGGACCTGCTCAGAAGGCAACATATAATGTATATCCAAAAAATGTATTTTCTTTAAGGAAAAGTGACTGAAAATACTGTTTATTAACAGAATTAGGAATAAATGTTGGTGAAAGTACTTGGTAAATGTCACAGATCCCAGTCACCTCTTTCTAACTTTCTTATAGTTTGTAATAGTTAAAATCAAAACAAGTTATTCCTGAAAATAAAGCAGTCATCATTATAAACTCACATTTAGTTGTGGATAAATATAACTTCTAAAAGATGAAACTCGTCAGCGTTGAGTTGCTTTTCCCCAGTGGTCCCGATTACGTTTTATCTCTAAAGACGAAAATGTTGTTTTTTTTTCTCTTCTTCTTCTTTTTATCCATCTCTGTGGCCTCTTCAGGGAGACGTGGATTTGGAAGATTTAAATTAACAAGGCAGGGGAGTCTCAGTGTGGAGACACAGCTTAATGGAAGAGTACTTCTTACTGCTTTGTACAAACAGCTTTGAATAAGCAGGAGGAGTTTGGATATCTTGGTTTTCTCTGAAGACTCTGGCACATAAAGACTAAGTCAGTCAGAAAAGTTGTAAATTTCTTTAAACACCTTTTTCTGTCTCGACTCAGAACTCAGACATTAATGATGTGCTGCGAGCAGCTTTGTGCACTAATGGTTCAAACTGTGGATTCACAACTATCACTTTATCTCTCCACTTGTGCTTTTTGTGGACCATCTCTCATCTTTTGCTTTCAGACGTTGGAAAAACTGGTACCAATTAAAGGTCGAGCATAGATGGATACTTGTTGCCTCCCAGTTTTCGTGCCAGATGTTAAAGTCAGTCCTCAAGGGCCGGTGTCCTGCATGTTTTAGGTGCTGAACTGAACCTAAGGAGTGCCAAATTAGTAGGCCTCTGCAGACCTCGATGGCCTACTAATTAAGCACTCTTTAGGTTCAGCTGTGTTGAATTAGGGCAGCACCTAAAACATGCAGGACACCGGCCTTTGAGGACTGACTTTGGACACTACTGTGTTAGACTAGCAAAGGCTGAGTCCAAATCTTCCAAAGGCCAAATTTATCGGTCACTGTTTTACCCTCATTTGATGGACAGGACCGCTCACAAAGTCGGGGGACGTGGTTTTCATAGTTTATTTGTTTGTTTCAGTGATGTTTGGTCAACCATAGCACGGAAACGGCTGCACCGATCAACATGAAATTAGGCAGGACTGTAGATGAGTCTGACCTACACTGTGCCAGCCAACGGTTTTACAATAAACCCCATATTTGAGGAGGGGGCTCCATCTGAAAAGGGGGTGTATGGACATACAAAAATGCTTATAACTCTAACTACCAAGTAAAATTTTCTTACTTCATTGGCAGAAATTTTTGACTTAATTTGAGTCAAATTATCAGGCTATAATAACAAGACAAATAATCTGACACATTCTGAAAACAAGATTTTTTTTTGACAGAATCAGTTCTTGTTTAGTAAATCAGTCTAAAAACAAGATCAAAAAGACATTTTGACTAAATATAAGCTTTTAAAACTTGGACAGTTTTTGCAGTGTGTGTCATGTTCAGAGTATGTTATCTGAATGGTTTCAGGTACAACCACCAACTTTTAGCTCAGCGTCTTTACCTTGAAGTAAACTTTAAACACTGAACATCAGAATGATTCTTCTTGTTTTAAATGTCTGTCCAGCAGAGACGTTGTGATTATCTAACAAATCGTGAGTCATCGTCTTGTTCCTGGTTAGTCACTATCTGACACGAAGACTGAAGTTGTAATTTCATGGAGGCAGTTCCCAAGGTAACAATGAACCAAGTTGCCGTCTCTGCTCCTTGATGTTGGGTTTCACTGTAATTTATGGCTTCATTTTGCATTAGCGACACATTATTATCCCCGCTCACAAGCTGCTGTTGTGTCGCCATTTGTTATTCTGTCTTCGCTCACAGTTAAAGCTGGATGAATTAAGTCATTTTTTTTGGGGTGAGAAAGCTTACAGAACATTAAAGTGATTTATAGCACAGCCAAGGACAAACTCTTAACAGACATATGGCACAATTACAGTGCAGCTGAAGTCATGCCTTCCTGTGGAAAACCACAGCAGGACGTGACGAGCGAGATGTAATAACATAGTTATTCATGCCACCATCTGCCAATCTCTTGTAATCTCTCCGTGGATATCTTTTATTGCATCCCTTGCATTTCCTTCCATCTTTTTACACCTTATTCCTCTGCTGTAGTCATATTTCTTCAGCTCGGTGGGACGCTCCTGCTCCAAAACTCTGATACTTTTATTGTTTTGTATTTCCAGCGAGCAGCACCGGCTGAGATTTTGTTTACGACGAGCTCCGAGGAGCCCCACATATACCCTGCTCTGCTTCTGTGGGGGCTTCCATCGGGATAACTATATATTACAACATTATTACAGGCTGGGGATGCTGCGAGCTACAGGAGTGCAAATTCCAGCAGAGTAAAAGAAAAAATAATCTTTGCCGACACCCTCCTTGAATGCAAATTCAGTAGCGTGAGCGTAGGAAACTTTAAAGTGAAGGATGCCACTGTTTTTATTGGAGGGGTCTGTTTCAGGTGCACAGGAAGAGGAACACTGCTGAGGTGGTCCTAGCACAGAAAGTCCACAAGCCTTCAGCAGGTTTGGGTCATAGCTTTGGAAAGACCACTCTTTGATGATTGATGTCCTAAAGTTTCAGCCGTCTACGTCCCAGGTGTCAAACTCAGGTCCTCAAGGGATGTTTTTTTTTTTAGCTATGTTTACATGTGCAAAATTGGTTGATCGGATTGAAATGTGTTTTTTATACTAAAAAAACACAGAAAAAGAAGTTCTACTTTCGTGATGAACATAAACAAATGTCTTCTGAGCGTCTAGAATGAACCTGCGACAGGTTTTAATAACAGTGGAGATGTTACTGCACTCCCTGGTTGAGCTACACTGCAAAAACTGTTCATCTAACCAAGTTTTAAAACCTTATATTCAGCCAAAAAGTCTTTTTGATCTTGTTTTGAGACTGATTTACTAAACA
>JARVGW010240716.1:0-10360 GCA_031762495.1 Anablepsoides rubrolineatus | reverse complement strand
ATACAAGTGTGTATTGAACCTAAAGCACTGTATTGAACGGTTCGATACGGGTACATGTATTGTTGCACCCCTAATAAATCCATCTTAACAGTTTTCTTTGAATCTGTAACAAAAATTAGAACAAGTATAATAAAATATACTTGTATAATAGTATAGTAAAATATTTCTTTATTTAAACATAGAAAGTAATCTGTAATATATTGATTTGAGGTCATTTTTAATTTGACTCCACAAATCTCACTTACATCATAACTGGAATGGAACCATCCATCTAAAACAAAGTAGAACAATAACAAGATTTATATTTTCCTTCCTTCTTTTCTTCTTCTTGCTCTTAGTGTTTTACACTATGAGCATAAACTCTGGTGTGAAACTTGTGACCTCTTATGTCAACTCCAGCTTTGCTTCTTTTCTCTCACTTTTGTGTCACAAATTACATTATCCTTGATTGATGACTTACTTTAGTTTCTGCTATAATTATATGTAATATAAAGTTGATTTACTGAGATGAAAGTTAAATTGCTAATGAGAACATTAAATGGATCAGAAGTCAAATCCTTCATTCCATTGATATCATGCAAAAGAAGGTCGTTCTAGTGACAGATAAGTGATTTGAGAGTCCTCCCATCTGCAGAAAGGACAGTCGTTAGTGAAGGACAAAGTGCTAGATAATCCTGTCAATGTTCCCGTAATTTGGTTTTGAAGAAATGATAAAAAAAGGAATGATGCATGGCCAGTCTAACAAACGGATGGTAGATGAAGCTGTTGGAATAGAAAATGGGCAAACATTTGTGAGAATGATGATGGAAACCAGCTGTGTTAGCTGAGGATTCAGTGGTGTTTGTGAAAGCACAGATGACAGGAATATTGATGCAAGGAGGTTTTGCTTGGCATTCAAACACAAAGCTAACCATTACAGATGAAAGGAGCTGAACCTTAATGACCTGGTGGACCATAATGGTGACTAACCATGAGCAGTTTTCTTGGAAGTCATTACATTCAGTGTAGTAAGAGACGTTTTGTAACAGCTACACTGTGAAGATTGAGAAGTCACACATAATTCTGACCTGTTGAAGAAATGAATGAATGAATAAATTATGATGTAAAAGAAAAACCAGCTCTGTCTTTGTGTTTTTGATTAACTGAGTATTTAATATTTAGATTGAAAGTATAGGATGTACCTGTTGACCTAATATGGGGGTCCTAGAACAAGTTAGGACCCATCTATGGGCTATACAAAACATGTTCATTTCATTTAATTCACAAAATGAATTTCAAATATTAAAATTTGACCTTTTCAGTTCTGCCTGTTCTTTAACTGTCTTCAGAATGTGCTTCTTTGCATAAGTTGCAATGGAAACCCTCCTCCCAACCTTTTGTTTACATTAACTCCACCCCCTGCCAGAAGTTTACTTTCAGTAGAAAGCACTATTTTTCCAAACTAGTCCATGGTGAAATTATTTACACAAACTACAACTTTCTTTGTTAATATTGCTAAAACATTGCCATCAAAAATCTAAATAAAATGAAGCCGCACATCTCTGTTCTCCTGTTGTAAAACAGCAGAACCATCCTGTGAAGAAGTGGGCGGAGTCTCTGCTTGGGTTACCAGGTGAGGGGCTGGGCTCAGGTTGGGGTGGGCTGGACCCAAATTTAAGTAAAAAAACCTGAAAAAAGTGAATTTTGCATATTTGGTCCCCTTTAAATAAGTCATTTGTGATTTTTTAACTACAAGTAGTGCTGTTCAGCATCAGCAAAGAATTTGCAGCATACTGTAAAAGAAAATATATCATCATTCAGTCCTGCAGTAACACGAAGAGATTAGATCAGTAATATTTTCATGGATTAATCTTTAATCTGATCCCAAAGATAGAGAACTATTAGATACTTACAGGGTGACAACAAACTCAGTGAGTTCTTTCTTTCTTTTTGTTCATTCTTCCCATTTAAAACCTCTTGTTTCTGTCAGCTGTCTCCTTTTGTTTAAGAAGGCTAATTTTAGCAACCATCGAGTCGGATTCAACCCCTCACCCATCATTTTACTTTAATCCCACTGGTTTTCTTTTCTGACTCTCCTGATTCACTACACAATACAGCCATTTTCTCAGTTTTGCTTTTTTTATCTTTATTGTTTATAGTTTTCTAACAGCATTATCAAACACCATAATTTACATATTTCATTGATTGCATAAATTGCCTGCTCATGTAATGCCTTATAAAAATGCCTACAGTGGCATTCTTTGATTTAACAAGAACCATGCTAGAAGTTGCTTCTCTTTACAAACCTTGACTTGTAAGACCCCTGCACCTTTAGTGGCCTGGCTGTTTTCTGAATATGGACCCTGCTCCTGCTGTGTCACAGCTGTTTGGTTTAGATGTTGGCACAGACAAAGTGCCAAGCAAGACCTCAATATGTCACCTGCCATCTCCTGTGACATCTGCATTTACATCACCTTTGTGGTAAAAGAACAGGCCTGTTTAAGGTCATTTTGTTGCAGAACAGGCATGAAGACTAAACACAGTAAAAGCTGGTATTCATCAACTGTCTGTCTTAAAAATGCCATGGGAATGCAGGGAAGCTTTCATCCATTATGACTTTAGTTTAGTTAAATTTAATAGAAGTCCCTCATAGTGCCTGGTTTGTTTTAACATATGTCTCCTTCTTCTGTCAGAAGTGAGTAATTGTGGAGGCAGAAATGGAAAGTAAGCAAACAAGCTTTGGAAACACTGATAAGTTTGGTTGAAACTGTCTTGTTTGGTACATGCTCATAAGTCTAACCATTTTTGTTCTAATGGTTTTCTCTTTGACATATTTGCACTTAAATAAGAAAGTGTTGCAGAAACAGCAGGTAGCCTAAGCTGCACATATCTAAAGGTATAAAAATAAGCCAATATATCTTTATATAACATCACATTTTGTGTACTTAGCTGAAATCTGAATATGTTTGTTGCATTAAGTTGTCAGATCAGTTAAAATAAATTCTCTCTCTATGAATTGACTCAGTTTATTCTATTAAAGTTACTGTTTTTACTCCTCATTTTGATGAATGCTTTTTCATTCATAAAAACCCTCGATGAATGAAACAGCCTGAACATCAGCCTCGGTTAGGGTTAACCTAACCCTAACCAAGGCTGGGTTAGGTTAACCCTAACCCTAGCCTCGCACAGAAAAGGGAAAACAGAGCACCTGCCTGGAGCCAGGCCTGAGGGGGGTGGAACTCGCTGGCATGCTCCAGGTAATCGAGCCTCTGCTATTTTAATATAAAATATTAGAAGACAAATATTATGCTGTGTACAAAAAGAGTGTAACTCGTGGTTTTTAAAATCGGGTCTTGCAAATCGTGGCTGCATGTCATTCTTGATGCTTAAATGCAGTCATTCAGAATTCTGTGAGGCAGCAACTGAAAACTGTTCTATTTCCTCACAACTTCTTTTGCAATTTTGAATGTCTATCTAGTTTTTAAACTGTGAATACCCTGTGAAAGACTACTTTTACCACTTCAACTGGCTACTAACACGTGTATTAAATTTGCACCGTGGCAGAGCAGGAGATGCTTGTGCTTAAATTCACATCAATGGTAGTCTGACAGCTGTTCCACTGCTGTCAACACCAGCAAAATGTAAAATTAAGAGGCATCATGAAACTGATAGGTCTCATTGGGAATTCAGTTCTACTGAGAGGATTCAGCTCAACACTTATTCTATCATAGTCTCCTCAAAAAGCTTTGGAACAGTAAGTCAGATTCTCTTGTCTTTGTTGTTTACTGAAAACATTTGGGTAAAAGATGAAGATATGAGCATGACCAAGAGTTCTGAATGTTAGCTTTTATTTCCTGGTATTTACATGTACATGTGTTAAACAACTCAGAACATACCACCCTTTGTTTTAATCCACTCATTTTTCAAGTGAGCAAAACTGAAACATGTGACTGACAGGTGTTTCTTATTGACCAGGTGTTGCCTTTAGGGTTGATGGTTCAAACATTAAACATGCCAAAGTGTGAAGAAAGAAAGGAACTGTTTATGATGTGAAGCACACAAGCTGATCTGTGAAGCATGGTGCAGGTAGTGTCATGGCTGCTTCTGGAACAGGCTCATTAATATTTACTGATGATGGTAGCAGCAGAATGAATTCTGAAGTGGACAGAAACATTTAGTCTGACAATTTATAGAGTAATACATCCAAACTAATCAGGAGATATTTTATCCTGAAGCAGAACAATGAGTCAAAGTTCACTGTCAACAAAACCAAGGACTTCATCAGGGGAAAATGTGGAAGGGTTTAGGTTGGTTAAGCCAATCACCTGACTTAAACCCAACAGAGCACTTCACCTTCTGAAGAGGAGACTGAAGGGAGAACCCCCCCTGAAACAAACAAGAACTGAAAGAAGCTGTGGTAAAAACCTGGAACAGCATCACAAATGAAGAAGAAGTCTGTTGATGTTGATGGGTCACAGGCTTCAGGCAGTCATTGCATCATGTGGGTTATACCACCAAATATTAAATGTTGTTTACTTTAAGATTATTTCTTCCTTTACTTTTGCTCATCTAAAATTGCTGTGGTGTAATACAAACTGTGATAGATCCTAAGTTGTTTAACATATCTACATGTAAATACCAGGAACTAAAAGCTGACAGTCTGAACTCGTGTTTCATGCTCATGTTTGGATCTTAAACTCAAATATCTTCAGTGAACAACAGAAATAAGGGAATTTGAATTGCTGTTCCATTACTTTAGGAGGGGACTGTATATATTGTGTGTGTGTGTGTGGGTTTGTTTTGGTGCCATTTGGGGGCAATTTTAAGGCAAATTTAAGAACAAAATCCCTACCTTTGGGGACAACATGGTGCATTTGGGGACATTAGTCGAGTCCCCGTTTGGTTTAAAAGCCATTGGTGGGATGGGGGTTCGGTTTAGGACTAAGGTGTGAATTGAGTTTAGGTTAGTTTTAGGGTCAGGTAGGTACCTGTGAGGTTAGCTTTAGGATTTGTGGTCAGGGTTAGGCTGTAGAAATGTAATGGAAGTCAATGGGATGTCCCCAAATGGATAGCTGTGCAAACCTGTGTGTGTCCTTGTCTCTGAGTAACATGAGCTCTAATAAGATGATTGGACTATTGAAAGCACTGGTCAAACCTGGAGGTGGGGCTGACATGTTGGTCCCATGAAGGAAGATCTGCTGCATGTCTGGGTGTATCTTTATGGTTTTTACCTTCTATGTAAAATAAGCAGCTGAATTATTGTGAATCTCAGTATTGATTTTTTTCCCACTGTTCTTGTTTTGTGCTTCCATTCTCTTGTGTTTTGACTATCTTTTCATAAACCACTCTACTTGTTCCCTCCGTCCCTCCCTCTCTGTAGCTCTTAAGCTCTGCCTCTCTCCCATTCATGCACTGTCTTCACATCCAGCAGGCTTTCCATGTGGCTCACACTCTCATTCAGCCTTTCACTGGATTCACACAGCCTCTTCGTAAGTAGTTTACTACAGTTGTGTTGCTGCTAATGTTCATTCCTCACCTCTTCACCAAGTGTTGCTGTGTGTTGGGTACGACTCGCTCTCTGGACTCACAGGATGATCACAGATATTTCAGGAGGAGATGCTGTGCATTGATTTGGATTAGATGAAGTGATTTAGAGGTGGTGCAGTCACAATCTGATGTCTTCATCACTGCTGTCTCTCATTTATAGTGTCAGGGTGCTGGAGACAGGACTTTAGCTCTTCATGCCTTCTAATTGAACTGAATGTGTGGCTTTAGATAAACTGACCCACCTTTTAATGAAAAGTCTTCCTACACAAATGTATCTGGAGTTTTTGTTGTAAAGATTATCAGTTTTGCTCAACGATGATGAAGTTTTATTGCTCAAACTCAGAATTTAAGACATCATTGTCGTCACATAAAAAGAGTCTGATGGGAGTGAAGTAAACTGCACACAGAATAATAAATACATCTTTTCTTTTTCCTGACTTCTTTTATCAGCAGCAGTGTTTGCAGCACTGTCACCATAATGCAGTTGGTTTGGACTTCAGTTTTTAATGTCAGGATGTCACATGTGTTCTTTATCAGCTCAAAGCATGAAAACACATCTGTGTGATAGCTGACACTGTCAGGTCTAAGTGACATTATTTTACAGTACAGGATGTGTTCAATTATTGTTTTGTATTCAGTATGTTTATCAGTTCTTTCTTTTTGCTGTAGATGTCTTGTCACAGACTACAAACCATCTGATCTGTATTGAAGAAAAGCTGGCTGCTGACACAGTGAAAGATTCTGTTTCTGTTCTGAGATTTAAACATTTCACTGCTTTCTAAAAATAATCCAGGCACACACTCAGGCTAAAGTGTTGATTGGCATGGTATCATCCCATTTTGTTTGTTCTTTTATCTTCATTTCACCCCTGTGTGAGAACCGAGGGCTGACTAATACAAAACTAACTGCCTGGGAATCAAACCAAGTGGAAGTCCTCAACACACTTAGCTTAAGATGATTCTCACCAAAGATCAGTTTAATTAACTCTAATTAATATATTGAAAATACAAATCTGTTAGAGTATCATTTTTAACATTAGATTTCTAGGCTTTGTTTTAAAGCTTGCATCCAGGCATTTATTTAAGAAATATACATCAAAAACTGATCCATTTGGCTGCCACAGCTAATCAATCTTATTAAAGACAAAACTCAGGCTTTTTTTTTTAGATATTGAGCTAAAGTTTGGTGTGGTAGCAGCTAAGAGTCCATCTATATCACACATTCTGTCATTAACCCTTTAAAGCCAGACCCTTTAAAAAAT
This sequence comes from Anablepsoides rubrolineatus, assembly GCA_031762495.1. Classification (NCBI taxonomy): domain Eukaryota; kingdom Metazoa; phylum Chordata; class Actinopteri; order Cyprinodontiformes; family Rivulidae; genus Anablepsoides; species Anablepsoides rubrolineatus. Next base: position 3,573 of record JARVGW010240716.1, on the reverse strand, counting down.
GGTCATAGAGGTCATAAGAATCCTGTGTAGCAAATATGATACAAATGGTGATATAGGGTTAATAGATTATGTGAGATCTTTAAGTCTTTGGCATCCAGAGCAGCAGGCAACATGGATTCCTTCAAGGCGTTCTCATTTCACTATGCAGAGCTTTTATTTTTTATTCATTTGAAGTCTTTCAAATAGATTGTAAAGAGCTTCCTCTCTAAATATGATGAAGTTAAAACTTGTTACAAATGTCATATTAAAACAACAATTATCTTAAAGACTGGTCAAATAAACTTAACTTAACTAGCTCAGGCTGTTGAAAACGTTTACGTCTTTTAAAAGTTTAATTTCTGCTGCTTTCATCCACCTCTGCATCACTTTATTCAAACCCTGCAAGCTCAGCACAAAAATATAAATGATCAAATTTAATAGTTCCTCAAACTGAATCCCTGAAGACCTATTACTAACTTTCACTCTTTATACCTGCTTGATTACTTTTTCTTCCTACTAAGAGTTTCACACTCATTAATTAGAAGAAACACAGTCATGGGTGCAGTGTTGGTCACATACTGGAACCATCAATTCTGCCACTAAGCTTTAGATTTGAAGTGATGATTTGCTTGTGGTCTTCCACTGAGCCATGTTGTGTACAAACTTCCACTGGACTCCACCACAAACTGAAACTGATTCCATGTTTCAGAAAAACACAGGTCTTACTTTTTAAGACCAGCCTAGCTTCTGCTGTAATCCCTTAAATCAAGTGGTGTGTAAGTGGAGTCTTTTGGAGCTAAATCAGCCTAATGGATCATAGCGTACTGCGAAAATGTCATTAGGCAAGACAGGTAGGTTGTTGTCATGTTGTTAAGATACTTAATGTAATATCCTCCAAACATTAGATGCAACCACAGACTAGCTAAATGCATCCTGTCTGCAGCCATGTAATGTATGTGATTGATAACCTGACATCTTTTAAAAGCATTAAAACCTAATCCAGAGTTTAAGTAGCTGTTATACACAGTAAAGAACAAATGACTAAGTTTGATATGAGCATTGTTCCTATCAAACTCCATGTTTTCTCAGACACTTTGTAATTGTACTATCAGCATGTTGTTCACTGTGGATTTAGTTGTTTTTTGTCCTTGTTCCCTGAAGCAATCCTCACTGTATCAGAGGTAAAATGTTTGCACCTAATGAATACTTCAGTAACTGTGTTTTCTATTGAATATTTTGTCAATTAATCAAGTATTCAGATACTTATAATAATCAGACAGTTAGGTCAAATCAAATTAAATCCAAACTTTATTTATATAGCACTTTACATACCTCAAGGCAACCAAAGTGCCGCTCTTTGCAGTTAAAAGCCAAACCAAAAAGATGAGTCTTTAAAAGAGATTTAAACTCATTAAGTGTTCTGGCAGACCTCACAGAAAGAGGGAGACCGTTCCAGAGTTTAGGACCCACAGCTGAGAAGGCTCTGTCCACTTTATTCACCAGCCGGGTCTTGGGAACCACCAAAAGCATCTGATTCTCAGATCTCAGAGCTCTACCTGGATGATAACTGTGTAGCAGCTCAGAAAGGTAAACAGGTGCCAGACCATTTAATCATGTAAAAACCAAATGTAAAACTTTAAAAACAATCCTATAAGAAACAGGCAGTGAAATACAATACAGGGGTAATGTGCTCAGATTGTTTAATCCCCGTTAACAAACGAGCGGCAGAACTGAAGACGGTGGAGCAGAGACTGGTCAATCCCACTGTAGAGGGAATTGCAATAATCCAGTCTGGAGAAAATAAAAGCATGAATAACCCTCTCAAGAGTATCATGTGGAAGATAAGGCTTGACTTTGCTGATGAGCCTTAAATGATAAAAACTAGATCGGACCACAGCGCTGATCTGTCTGTCAAATTTAAAGTTATTGTCTAAAAGAACTCCAAGATTCCTAATAAAATGACAATCAAAATCCAAAGAGCCAACAGCACTGTTAAATCCTACCATTAGGTCAGTTTTGCCAAATCCAATGACCTCTGTTTTATTTTCATTTAAACAAAGAAGGTTTAGCTTCATCCAACTTTTAACATCCTTTAAGCAGTTCTGCAGATTCTCCATATGCTGAAGTCCACCAGGTCCATATACCTATTTGGACACTGATACAATATTTTTTATGTGCTTACTGAAACCTACTAAAGTTATAGTTATTTAGTGGAGTTCAGTCATAGACAACAAAGGCTTTTCAATCAAGTATTAGAAATTGACCTTTTATTTACAATTATTTTGTCCATTTTCTTCCTCTTATCCGGGATCAGGTCTCGGGGGCAGCAGCCTAAGCAGGGAGACCCAGACTTCCCTCTCCACAGCCACTTGGGCCAGCTCATCTGGGGGAATCCAATTATGACAATGAAGGGATTATTTGAAAATGCTTTCTTTCCTCACATTTCTATGCAATCCTTTTGTTCAACTCACTGAATTAAAGCTGAGAGTCTGAACTTCAACTCTTTTAAAATGTTTTGTTCAACATTCATTGTGGTAATGTACAGAACCAAAATTAGGATGATGTAATTTTACAAGCACTACGCCAGAAAGGAGGGGAATCTTGGTGGGAAAATCCACTTAACTATGATTCATAGGGATGGGTTGTAATTATAAAATACTTTTGATATTCTTGATTGGTTTGTTAATACATAAGAGATCAGAATCAGAACCAGAATCAGCTTTATTGGCCAAGTATGTTGACACACACAAAGAATTTGTTTCTGGCAGATGATGTCTCTCCAATATACAGAACTGCAAATAAAATTAAAATAGACTAATGTTTAGATCCACATTACATAAATAAATTTTGTGAGAATATCTAATCAAGTTAATTTAACCAACAGACTGTTAGATATCACAAAGTGTGGACGAGGTGAAGAAGTGACTGGCTGTGAGTCAAATGCAGCAGTTAGATTTATTTTAGTCAGACAGTGTCAGAGAAACATTACAGTAAAAAGGACATTCTGCTTTGTAAGTCAGGGCAGGAGCAGCAGCAGCTCTGGACATGCCTGACTCATGTGCAGCTGGGGTTTCTGTGCGAGGCCTCAGAAGTAGACTGGTAGTAGCTGAGAGTACGTACACAGAGTGCTAACATGTTATACATTTTGACAAGCAACCTCACTTTAATAATAGGCAGATTATCCCTTTATTTACTAGTGAGATAACTGTTTGAGTTGTTTGTATGTGATCTACATGCGGTGCAGAGGGCATCCTGTGTTTAAACGATGCTAAAAGTATCATCTGTGGGCGTAACAGGTGGAAATGATCAGTTTGAGCTGGAGTTGTCAACAATCCTGCTGCTTTATAATGATGCACTGCACACTGGGACTCTCTGCTCTGAACGCACCCTGCACCTGTACAGGACTCCCAATGCAGGAATAAAAACAAATTAAGAACGAATTAGGGGGACACAGATCTTTTTGACATTTGAGTGTACCACCAGCTGCAGTGCAGCTTCCTTTGTAGCCTGCCCCTGGCTTGATAAGATAAGATAAGATAAGATAAGATAAGATAAGATAAGATAAGATAAGATAAGATAAGATAAGATAAGATA
>JARVGW010240710.1:0-10362 GCA_031762495.1 Anablepsoides rubrolineatus | reverse complement strand
AGACCTTTGAGTAACAAATTTAAGACCAACTTGCACATTTTTTAACAAATTTAAGACTTTTTAAGGCCTTAATTTTAAATATGCTAATTTAAGACTTTTTAAGACTTTTTAAGGATGCGCGGACACCCTGTGGGTCAAAATCTTTGTCATAACCCATTAACCCAACAAGCATCGGTTGACCCAGCACCTGGGTTGTTTTGACCCAGCACCGGGGTTGTTTTGACTTCGAACGTCATCACATGCTCCTCCTCCTCCTCCACCATACCGACATGCCCAGACATGCTTCTTCATGCTCCGTAAGCTCACACGTGTTGGAGAATTCGACTAATCGTCTTCATGGCGAGGCAAATCATCGACAAAAGGTTTGTGCACAGTACATATCTAATTCACAGTGTCTGAGTTGTGTCCCATATTAAGTAGTATATTTTGTCAAGGTTGGTTGGTTGATTTGGCTAACCACATAGCTAGCCATTATCCATTATCATAGAAGAATGCGCGGACACAGCTTTTCTGTGTCCTTGAGAATTAATAAAAAAACGTAGTTCATACTGTACATGGGTGAATGGTCGTATTATATATATATATAGATCATCATTGCTCAACTGTTTTTAACGCCTGTACTGTAACAACCACTAAAACCTCTACTGTTAATACACCTACACCCTGGATAAATGAGACCATCCGCTCTGCTAGACGCAACTGTAGGCAGGCAGAGCGTCTGTGGAAGTCATCCCGTTTAGAGGTGCACAGGCTCCACCTTAGAGAGCTCAGATTATCACTGCAGACCATGATAAAAGATGCCAGGTCCCAATACTTTGCCCTGTTGGTCTCCCGCTATAAGAAAAATCCCAGAGCCTTATTCAGCACCATTGACATGCTGGTTTCTCCAGTCGTTTCCTCTCCTGCCACACTTTCTCCTGCCAGTCCCAATATCTTTCTAACTCACTTTGTCGACAAAATTGAGAACATCCGGCACAGTATCTTAAATCAACCACCTCAGGCTCCACTTCACTTAACCACCTGCCCTGTGATCGGTCTTAGTCCTTCCTGGTCCTCTTTTGATCAGTAACCGTTAAGACTCTTGGGACCATAATCCAAAAAATCAAATCATCTGCCTCCCCACTTGACATCTTACCTCCCAGATTCTTAAAAGCTGTCTACGACATAGTGGGACCCACACTTGCAGACTTGTTAAACCTCTCTCTCGCATCGGGATGTGTCCCAGGATCTTTTAAAAAAGCAGTAGAACCCATTCTAAAAAAGCAGTCCTTAAACCCATCCGACTTGAATAACTACTGGCCCATCTCAAAGCTACCATTTTTGTCAAAGGTCTTGGAAAAAATATAGTAATAATAGTATACTCACCTTCTGGAACCATCATTGAGTTCTTTCGACCGAACACCTGCCTGCAACAACACTCTTACTACCTGTAAATCACCTGGAATCTTTCATCAGCCCTCTCCTCCATGCCAGCCTCCTCTCCAAGACCTGTAAGAAATAAAACAAACATTACTTACTGCCTCGTCCACTGGAAAAAACTTCAACTAAAAGCTCCACTCTCCTTACAGAAAACTTCTGAATCCTTCACTGTAAATAAAAACACTTACCTAATTCACTTTTCTTCAGTTTTACTTGTGAAATACAAAAGTGTAACTAGAGCTAAGGCAGCAGAGTGCTTTCCACCTGCAAAAGATTATTGGTTTATTAAGTAATCATCCACTCATCTCTTTTGTTTTTTTAGTCAAGGCAAATATATATTATATTAAATATGATATGATGAAATCATATGATAATACAAGTCCCTGAATGAGTGAAAGAGAAAATTAATAAATAAATTTTATAAGCATGGACAATGGCCATATAAATAAATAAATAAATAAATAAATAAAGCATTGCAATAAAAAAAATCCAAAAATAATTATGTACAAAGTATCTTGGCACATACAATACATGCTTCAAAAACTTACCTTTTGAAAAACTCTTAATCATGATCCTTCTGTCACGGGGCAAATTTACATAATTTCTTTCCTTCAGTTTTCCTACACTGTCTAAACTCAACAGTTAGATAAAATGTCTGTAATTTCAGTCTTGAAGTATCTCTCTGGTATTAAAAGCTTTAAGTCTTTGGTCCCTATGTGACAAATGTGTAAAGAACAGTGGCGATGATGATGTTAATGTCAAAACAAGCAGGAAAAGGGCTGTTCTAAAAATATACACAGGGAATAATTTCACTGCAGGAAATATACCAAGAACCTTAAATAATCTCAAATTTTTCTCATGAAAAAAGAGCCGCTTCCTGTTGTTCTGTTAAAGTTTTCAGATTCAATAAGTGACTTTTTATAATTTTGTGCTTTAATTTAAGGAGAATAACATTAAGTCACTTTTTATCATTTGTTTGTTTGCAAATTTATGTGTTCCTTTATTGTGGTTCTTAACTTACATATAATTAAAAATGTATTAACATGGCAGGCTGCCTTTTCCCAAAACAAAGCTCTTTGTACCACATTTTTGAAGACCCAAAAGCTGAAGCTGTTGTCATGTTGAGATAAATCATTAACATAATTTTATTCTGAAAAACTTAAAAACACCTGTTCTGCAAGCTACAAGTTTATACTGAGACAATTCAAACATTGAGACATTATCTGTCATAAACAAGCAAACTGATCCATTTATTTTAACATCTAACTTTAACCTTAAACTAAACCTTTAATCCTTCAACAAATCAAATAAAACAGTAGTTACTAAAGAGTGGGCCAGGAACCTTGTTTGGAACCCTGAGATAATTTTCAGAGTTAAAAACTAGATACTGCATAGTGGTAGCATATATGACCCCCACACATGCAAAGCACCAATGCACCAGAGCTCAGAAGTTTCTATATCAATTTCATGCTGCCAGGTGCATCTCAAAATGTTATTGTTTTTGGCGGGGGTCTGTGGGGTGCTCAGTGGTGGGCCCAATGAATAGCCCATCATCAGAGCTAAACAGCAAAAAAAAAAAAAATGATAATAATCTATCTTTTTGAGTTATAAGCATTTTTGTATGTCCAGACACCCCCATTTCAGATAGAGCCCTCTCCTCAAATATGTCTACATTCCTACAAAAATGAATGTTGATGCAGCTGTTTCTGTGATATGGTTGTGTAGTGTCTAATGGAAAGACTGAATGATGATCTTCTCCCGGGTACTCCAGTCTGCTGTGGTTCGACTTAGAAAAGACTCTGACAGGCATAATTATATGAAAGTGAATCTGTTTATTTCACATAACTGCCTATGTTCAATCATGCACCCTCTTGAAGCCAAACCATGAGAGTGTCTGGGCTCGGAGCTCATTCTCTTCTTTTACTAAGACTCCTGGCCGCTCCCAGAAAGGAAGCACATCCCCCAGCATGTGCTTGAACAAACACATTCCTTATATGGTAATAGACTGACCTCTTGACATGTGTAGCACATGTGTTTCATCAATGTAGTTCTGTTCTGAACCAATATACCTCAGCTGATAAAAAAATCTTGAAAAAAAACTAACAGCCCCATTCAACTCATGCTGGTCAAATATTCAACTTGTAAGTGGTTGATTTTACCACTAGAGGGAGTGGAGTTGGACATGAAACTGTGTGAATGTAGTTTGTACAATGTAGTGCCACGAGTGACCAAAAACAAAGGACAATATGTAAAAATACATAATGGTTTAATCTCCCAGAAATCTAATCTATTTTGTATTATGTATTTATCTTTGCATAACCTGACATTAAAACATAATAAAGTGAAAGAAGAGCATTATCATGTTGTTTTTGACCGTTACAGTCTGTATAAAACAAGTTGTTTCAGTTAATATTAAATAAAAACTGCATACATAAACTGAATGAGTTCAGCAAAGGGGACTTTTAAGACAGCAAACGGAAACAGCAGATGAGAGGAAAGAGTAACTGTAACCTTTCGGTGGTCAGAGAAAAAGGAGGTGCTGCTGTGTGGCTGTGCAAAGGGATGTACATTTCCCACCCACACATCGACAGACCCACTTCCACTAAAGCAGCCTGCAGAGGTGATGCATTACAGTAAATGTGACATCTCTAGCTGAGTCTGCCATTTTTAACTTTAGCTGTAACGCTCGTCTTAGTTTCTGTGCAGTGTTTATTGTTTAAAATGGCTTTCTTTACTGGTCCTGCAGTGCTGCTATTGGTGACTTTAAGTCTGGTTTCAGCTGAAGAAACAGGTCAGTAAATTCATAACCTTTAAACTTGTCAGGGACTTGTCTCTAAAATGTCAGTCAAGTGAAGATTTCTAATTAAACTGAACAAAATACAGTATGAACTGAATATAGTTTTGATATGGTAAACCAAAACCTTTGATAAAAAGTCACATTATTTGTGCTGATGCACTTTACTCAAACCAACTTGTAGTCTGAATTAAAGAAAACATTGCATCTTCAAATTATTGCTGGTTTCTGCTGAACATGATCTTAGAAACACAGAAGAAAATATCTAAATGTTTAATATTTGTGGAAAATTACAAATCAGTACAGAAGTAAAAAATGGACCGATTCACCTTAATAAGATGACAAACAGTTCCTACGTAAAGCTGACTTTCAGGCAAATGCAAAATGTATATTAAAATTAAAAGGCCTCATAAAATGATATGATTTATTGTGTATTAAATTGCAATTTAAGAGTGACATATTAAATTTCTTTAAATGTAACCTCTGCAACACATTTTAAATGTAGTTTTACACAGTTTGGTCTAGCATGAAGTTGTATTTTTCTCCTTTTAATAACATTGTTTGTGACTGGGAACAGAGAAGGCCAGTTAAATTAGGATTTCCTTTATTTAAGGTAATCATTCATCTTGTTAATGATGAGTTTATGATGTGTTTATTTTTACAGACTTAATTTTCCTTTGGTTATACTGTGACAAAGTGTAGTTTATCTTTACTTCCCCTAACACACCTCTGCAGTGTCTCCAACCCAGTAAACCCAGACTCCTGCATACAGCGGCTGAGTGAAGGTGGTCTGGACTTAGTGAACAAGGGACATGTTATCAGAGACGTTGTAGAATGACAGAACACCTGCCTTGTGATAAAAGAATACTCCGATTTTAGAAGACTTGGGGCCTGGGAGTAAATTTTTTTTTTTGTCCTTGAAATATAATGTCAAAAAATCCAAGCGCCCACGATTTGTGATCGTTTCCGAAACCACTTTCATGCCCACTCTTGCTTATGTCCTGGTATGCAATAAAAACCCCCATGTGCCTCTTTCCACCTCCCAGTAACTGCTTCTCTTTCATCACTGTGACTCTTCTGTTGCCTTCAGACAGTGACAGCCACGTTGACAGTGTTGGGATCCAGTGTGATCCAACAAGAGTGATGTAAAAACTCATCTCTGGTCTTTGGCTCTGGATGTGGCAGTAAAGCATCTACTTCAATCACCTTTAGGGACACTTGTGGCCACTCCTGGGTGTGCTGCAGCTTACCTTGCGTTTCCTCCACAGCTTGCGTCACATTTTCAAAGTACGTCAAAGGAAGAAGATTAGAGGAGAGCAAGTCTGAATATTCCTTAATATTTGACAATGATGGGTATCTGTGTAAAAACTGGATATAGTCATTAGTAAATGTGGGCTGCTCCAGTTCAGCATCCTTCTCCCTCAGCTCGGTAATCTCATCTTCTATTTTCTCTTCAAGGTCTCTGACCTGATGAATTTCTTCTTCCTGCTGAGATCTGATTTGTTTCTTTAAAGCAGAGCTCTGCTTGCCTCGCTTTCCTTTCTGCTACAACTGAGATTGCATCATGTCCTTTGTGTTCATCTGTGAGGCACAAAAAGCAGATGGCCTGTTGATCAGTGCGGCAGAAAGGGAAATGTTTTTATTGATTTATTGATTTACAGACTGCAGAATCACTTGTTGTAAAAAAAAAATGCAGAAATCAAGTTCTCTCTGTTGTAAAAACAGGATTGATTGTTCAGCTTTATGACATTATTCCAGTAAAAGGAGTGGTTAGGATCGTGCTTGCATGTGCCACCTTTGTATGGGCATGATCATACAAACAGGAAAGTAAAGAACAGATGGGTTTTCTGTTGTCAGAAACATTTGGAAACAAGTCGATTATAAAAGGTATGATTAAAAATCCATGAAAAATTTCATATTTTAATATATCAATCCTGTCTTTGAGTTCATTTTAAATCCGACAACATGTGGAACTCATTGCAAAGTCATAAAAAAACAGTTTATTTTTGCCATATCGATGATTAGTGTGGCCTTTAAAAATTCTGAAAGCAAAGTCTGTGACCGAATGTCAACTACCACATGTTTGAGTCGAAGTGACAGAAAATAGGTCAAATGCTAATATATTTTTCTTGTTAAAATAAATTTACTAGAGTTCATGTGACTAATTAGGAACAATAACTTCAGTTTTTCTTTTGTTTTCTTGTAGATTATTTGGTGGTTTTGTACCAACAGAAGACCATCACTCCTGTCATAGGCTCATCAGCCACACTACTATGTGAGGCTGAATATGACCATAAAAAATGTGGATTGGTACATGTGGTATGGCAAAAGACGTCCCAAAACACTGAGCTGACGGACCCCATCAAATACTTCACCACCGTCAGCGAGAAAACCACTGAAAACAACAAGAGGCTTAGAAGGGTTGTGACGGAAATCCTCAATGTGTCGACATCGGACAGCGGTCAGTATCAGTGCAAAGCTGAGTGTGAATCCGGAGAAAAAGCAATGGGACATTTCATCACTGTCAATGTCAAAGGTAGGTGTTCACAGTGATTACAATTTCCATTAGTGAAACGTCACTTTTTATTTTTGTCTTTTTAAATAATGAAGCAAAGTTGTTCATCATTTGGACATTTCACACTTCAAAAACTAATGCCTTGTTTTGATTTCTTCACCTTGTTTTTGCAGGTTCAGCCTGAGATCTCCAAAATAATAAAACAGATTATTTTACAATTATTACCTTGTGACTGAAAATAATATTACTTTGTAATCTGTTATTATGCTTTCAGCCTGTATCATTAGAGTGAATTATCTTCTGAAGTTTTGAGTGAAAAATATTTTTTTCATCTAGTAATTACAGTGAAAAAGCATTTTAAGTGAATAAAGTGTAACCATTATTAGTTTCATAATGTCATTTATTATAGAACAATGCATTATGCTGCACGTGTTCTATCCAAATGAAATTCTAACTTTGTAAGCAGAATAAATAAAGAGTATTAAAACAAGCTGTTTGAGCTGAACAATTATTTTCTTGATTTGCCAACCTGTTAAAAGTGTTTATAGTTCTTAAACTATTTCTTGTATATTTATTTTGGAATCTGTAGTAAACTATTCAATAAAACCCCTGCTTAAAAGACCTGCACTTTATTTATAAAAAGTATGCTACATCACAAGATGACCATGTGCCACAATGCAACGTCAACTGGTGCAATGTGGCACAAAGATGTCAAATAATAATAATTAAAGGACGAGACTGCAACTTATTTATAGCACTTTGAACACTTGTGCTTAATTATCAGCGTGGCTAACATGAGCCACGTGTTAAGTTACAGCAGAATAAATTACTGTAATAATTTAAAATATGCTGTTGTAAAGTTAGATCATTTTAAATTGTAGTGTTGACTAGTCAGTTTGAGCTGATAATACCAATAAAAAATAGAGATGAAACTTTTATTCAAACAGACTCAGTGGTAGCTGTCTCTGACATTAAACCTACAGATGTTTTCATCGACATGTTTATTTGCTCAGAAGGTGCATGAGCCAAACCACAGAACAGGAAACTGCATCGATCAATGTGTTGTTTTGTAGTTTTGGTTTAAGTGGCGTGCACAAATAGTACATGCAACCTGTTCCCATGATACTTCTGAATTGACCTTATAAGAGAATGTGTGCACATTATTATGTTTTTGGCCCTATGATGAACTGGCAGCATTGTCCAGTAGTTTTATCCCAAATAATGAGAGAAACCAAACAGGCAAAATGCAACAGTTCTTTTTCACATATGACTCACAACTCTTTTAAGTTTTAAATGTTTTTTTTTGTTTTAAGCAAAGAATTTCTTAATTCAGATTTCCTGACAACAATAAACTCAAGGTTACATCAAACATTTGGTTCATGTTTAATTATTTAAACAGCCTTGGACAGATGCTTTTTAAAGTATATACTAGACAATTTGTACTCGCTTAGGTTGCTGAACAGGAAACCACATTTAGATCATGTCGCACAAAACATTTGAAAGCCTCCCCTGCATCACCACAGTGGACATTTATCAACATAGACTGAAAATCATATAAAAAAACAACAATTCAAGTAAATAATCAACTGCATGTATGAATGCCTGTTTACAATTTATCTTTGTTTTTGTTTTTTTCAAAAATAGCAGAGCAAATACTAAGAAACTGGACAGCTGCAGAATTTGTTTAACAGTAACCTTTGCATTATTTAAGCCTATGAACTGGTAGCTGTAGGTGTAGGTGTTCATAAGACTGCATCTTCAGCAATCTTTAGCAAATTAAAGCAGATTTAGAATTAAGTGATCACATTTTACTGCTTCTACATTGCCGCTTCACTTGAGTGCCATTTTCTGGTCATTTTAAATAATGACAGATAATTCTGCCATCTTTCTTTATCTTCCTTTCATAATATGGAATATAGTGGACTGATCCTGCCAAAGCAAGGAAACACCAAGAAGACAATGACATCACACTTTCATACTGTTACTGAACATGATGTTCAGTGTGTGCAGTTTGATTTAAACTTGTGTTCACAGCAGTCATTTTCTTACAACTCAACTCTGTTTCAGAGTATAGTTTGTGTCTTTTGCCCTGATATTCTGCACAGACATTTATTGTTGCCACAGCTCTCTATGGGACACAATGCATGCTGGGAAAGACAGATAACTCTACAGTGCCAGAGGAACATCAGCAGGTTTCGTGCTGTTTGGGATCTTGGTGTTTTGTCTAAATAACAGGACATGGCAAAGCTTTTTACAGAGGGCAGAACTGTCTGCAGTGTCCTGTCGCTGCTCCTGAATCTAACTTCATTCAATTGTTCAAAATTTCAGCTAGACATCTAAATTGTAGGATTGAAATGTCTTCAAAGTAATACTGGAGTATAATTAGAAGAAAACTAGGAGGATACAGGAACCACTTTTCTCTTTCAGGTTTTGTTTTATCATATAACAGTTAGGAGATGACTTGATATGATACTATCCTGATCAAATTAAATAACAGTTGGTTGACAATACTCAAAAATTAGCAAACCAAGCAGATCTTAACCTGGTTGTTATTATTTACAGCAAACCATAACTGACCAGTAATGCCTTCTCGTTTACAGCATAATTGTAGTGTTGCTTTGCACAGATGTTCATAAGGCGAACAGAATGTCCTCCTCCTGTTGTCAGGAAGCAGACAGGTAAGCAAAGAGACGAGCACAGAGAGGTCAGATACCCAACCTTGAAACAAGGTCTCACTAATAAAGCACAACGCTAAAATATAATGATGTCTCTGAGTCACACCTTCAGAAAACTCTGGCATTCATTTAGTTTTTCATTTAGAAAATACAGTTAAAAGTGTTTCTGTTGTCTATATGTTTGTAAAATACCAGACAATATATACAAATTGACAGCAATGGTGATGAAAGGAAGAATTAATTTATTTTACATCTCTTTCTGACTGACACGACCAAAACCATCTCCTGAACAGTGGCCTTTGGAACATATAAATAAAGAATAAACATTTACATAAGATAGTTGTTATGGTTAAATAAAGTTTATTTCTTATTTTAAATAACATACACTTTAACTGTTTATACTGCAAAGTAAAAATTATATCAAAGCTGAAAAATACAGCATTTTGTGTTTGAGAAGCAACAAAATATGAAGCTTTAAGCTCAAAAATATTCCTACAAGTTTATTTGTTGTCTCTACTGTCAAATGAAACTGATTTTTATGAATAAAAAAATTTAAATTATGGGTTTACAGAGGTTGGATCCTGGAAGAGTAGATGTGAATATCACTGAAATACTGAAAACTGTATTTTCTTTTTATTTACAATGTCAGCCTGGCGGATACCAGGGACACCCATGGGAAAAGGGTAGGGGAAAAACAAAACATCAAGCACACAATATATCCAAGTCACATAAAAAATATATCAGATAAAAATATAACAGATAAATAAAAGCAAAACACATGGCATAAAAGACATGGCACAGAGTATACCAGGAATCATAAAGCTTTTGCATGGCATTTACAAATCAATGATAGCTAGAGCTCAAGCAGAGTTTATTTAAACAGACTTATAGGTACAAGTATCTGTAGTTTCAGATCATTTTGCAAATTATTCCATGTGGAGGGGGCTGCATAGCTAAAT
>JARVGW010240657.1:0-10368 GCA_031762495.1 Anablepsoides rubrolineatus | reverse complement strand
GGAGAAATAAAACGAGCTCATTGTGAAACAGAATGAATTCACAACATGTTGCCAAGAGAGTAAATACTCCACGAGTCATTCGTTCCACAAAGTGCGTTCAAGTCAAACCTGAGATCTTACATCCTGTCATTGTACGAATGTGAGGATCAATTACACTGACTTATTTACTCGCTGCTGAAGCATAAATCAAAGCTTTGAAACAATCGGGCTCTAATGTGAGAGTGAGATTTTAAATTTATGCGCTGAATAAAGTAAATATGTTTGAGGAATGACTCCTGGGAACCATAAACAACAGAATGAGCTCTTAGAGAAAACTCAAAACAAAGCAAAGCTAGAATCAGAAAGTTACAGAAAAACAAAACCTTTTTTTTTTTAGAAAAAGCTACAAGCTTCGGTGCCTTAGAGGTGTAAATGGGATCAAAACAAAGTTATTTCTGAAATGAAACATCTGTTTATTTTTTATTTTTTACAAATTTTAATATATACAAGACAAATTATTCTACAAGTTCAATTATTATTTAAAGAGAACATATCCTGCTTTAAATCCTTCCTTTTCACATTTAGTTAATTTAGTTGGGGTGTTTATAAAGTGGAACTACAATGCTTTGCTCTGAATTCCTTCTTATTCCTCTTTCACCACATGGTGTGTGCCTGAAAGCAGCTGGTTTTGTTGCTGTTCTGTTGCTTCAAGCCCCGCCCTCCTCCGGCTTCCAGACCGGTCCACTCCGGTTTGAGCTTGCAAAAACCTTTTATTTGTAATTTAATTAAAAGCTGTGAATAGCAGAAGATTTGTCCGTTCAGCCTCTGTTAATAACAGAAAAATACATTCCTACAACAAAATTCTGCAGTAGATCAACGGCTAGCATAGATGGAGTAAAGCTAGCAGTAGACTATTGTAAAACAATAGGTTACTGTACATGCAGGGATAGGATGCAGGTGGTCCAGGGTTGGTCTTTTACCTGAGATAAAATGTTTGGAGCAGATGTTGGTTACACTTTTTTCCGGTCAAATTCAGCTCATCCCATCGCTCGAATCCAGCTGTTACCCTAGCATCTTAGTTTGGGAAAAGCAGTGAAAAATACTCCTTCCATGTGGGAATGATGGCTGTATCCTGAGTCACTGTTACAAGAACTGTCCTGCCAGTGGAATTTATGCCATTTTCACATTTTTTTTTAAGTTTAAACACAGCTAAACCAATGCAGCTCTATTAAAATCAATGGAGCCACTATACGAGAGTTTGTACTTGCATCAGTGTCGAGCAGATGTAGTCATGTGACTACTGTTCTAAAAATAGCCTGAATGAAGGTCCCGTTTTCCCTTGTTTAGCATTAGCAAAACTATATTTTAGTTAGCCTAGCTAACTAAATAGTTGTTTATCTGTGCACACCACCGGGAACTGTGTGTAAAACATTGCTGTAGAATAGATGAAGTGTTTTTCTGCTACAGAGCAGATTGGATCTTTTTTAATCAGGGTTCATGTTGTCAGAGCTGATCTGTGGACAGCCGTGTTAATCAAAGCAGACTCTTTGGGATTTGGATAGAGCTTTACTCAATCATTCACCTTTCCAAACTTCCCCCTCAGTGTGTCTGTGAAATGAATATTGAAGCAGCGTCATGAATATTGAACTGTGCTCCAGGCCAACATGCCTGTCCCACAATGTCTGAGTCACAACAAATCAGAGAAAAACTTTAACCACCTGACAGCTGCTGCCTAACATGCTCAAAAAATGCAAAGTTTATAATATTCAAAATTATAATTTTATTTTAGTTTCTAATAAACATATTGGTTGTGTAGATCCATCCTCAGGGTTGATGTTTTTTTAAATAAATGCAGCTGTAAAGTCTGATAATTCCTTCATTTACATCCATTATAATTCCTATGAATAATTAATCATGGTGTACATATTTCCATTCATGGAGAGGACTAATAAAACATCAAACCTTCGAGCATCATTTCCTCAGTTGAGTTTGTGTGTCGTCACGCTGCTGAACATCACAAACCAACAAACCTCCAGGACAACAGAGGGATTAACTCAAACAGCCAAACTTTCATTTGAACAGTCGAACAAATGATCAAACATTAAAGTTCCTCACAGAGAAAGTGTTCTTAGAAACGTTTCCTGGAATCTAAACCAAGTTTTCTTTTTGAGATGAAACAATTCAGAAGAATCAAACTTAAAAGTTTAAGATATGATCATACAATTTGATTAAATAATTCATAAATAATAAAACAAGATAAATGGCCACATCTATGTTGTGATAAAGTTTATTAACCTTTCAAACATTTGACTCAAAGCTTTTCAAGCTGTTGGGAATATTCACAACGATCACACTAATGCCAATCAGAGGCTTTGACCAGGAAGTAATTAAATACAGAATTTTGTCTCATTTATCTTAAACAGTACCTGCAGCTTTAGACTAAAAATATATATATATTTTTGGGGATTTAAGGTTGATTCCATATTATTACAATAGTTCAGATCTTGTGAAGTGGAGTTCAGTGGAAATACTATGAACAGTTATTATATTATCTGTTGTAGATACATTTTAAATGACTTCAGTCAGGAGAAATAGCATTTAATTTTAACCAGATCAGTGAGCGAGTGGTTAACTTGCGCAGATAAAGACCCCTGCACCAACTCTACCAATCATGTTTACGACAAACTCCGACCTCACAACAAAAAACTCCCCCTTTGCAGACCCCTACCTATTTTGATACTGATGCATTTCAGAGATAATGATTGAGACTACAACACAAAGAAACAAGGCTAAAAACTTATGATATGGGACAATAAATTTATATTTTATATTATTTTATATGTTCTGCATAAAATATGGATTGAAATGATCAAACATGATATTTGGTAAATTAGCTCTGGAGCTAATGCTACACTGTAAAGAAATCAACTTTTTTTTTTTCTTTTTTGGGATGAAAAACAATTTTCAGTTGAAAAAACTTGTAAAACTAAGTGTGACATATTAAGGACAATAATTTAAGTCAGTTCAAAAAAAAAAAAACGAAGGCAGTTGTAATCCTAAACATTATTTTGTGAGATCTCAGTACTTATATCTCTAAGCTCTAGGTCATTGCAACAGATGAAAGTGCTGCTAACTTCCATGCTTTGTTACAAAATATGGGAAAGACAACTTTTAGAGTTGGCTTTTATATTCAAGGCAGAGTGAATTACTCAGACACAGAGCTCACACAGATAACTTTTGCTCTTATACTTCTGGTTTGTATTTATCCCAATATTTTAGTGTTAATAATGTTTTTTTAAAGAATAAAATAGGCAGAAACAGAATTTGAAAGTGTCAAATCCCTCTTCCTGCTTCTTCAGCTCAGATGTCAGACTTCTGGCTCTGCCTTTTTGGTGCTGAAATTGATAATTTTCTGAAAACTCACCTCTGAAAAAGACAAACACTTTAATCTGTGATTCATGAACCAGTTTCAGTTGTGTTCTATGATGTTAAGTTATTTTAATTTAGAAATGAATTGTTGCTGCAATGTTAAAATGTTCTTACAACCTAAAACTTTAAGTTGCTACAAATTTGGTTGTAAAATCAAAGTTTGGCAAACTCAAAAACAAAAATTAAATAGTTAAGTTGAAGTCCAAAACTTAAAAATGCCCTGAAGTTTGTTGCCTTACAATTTTGAGTTCCGCCAACTTTTCTATTTTTTTTTTGTACAGTGTATACTCATACGTCAGCTCCTTTGAATGTTTACGTGTACTGATCTTAAAAAATCTGCAATTTTCACAAAAAAATTAATCAAAACCAAAGTTCTGTCAGATAATATAAGCACTTTATTACTGCGGTGCTGGAGATCAGGTTGGGAGGTGGTTACAGATATATCTATATATATATATATATATATATATATCTATATATATATATAAACACATTCTCTACTAGATTTATTGTCCTTCTTGCTTGACTTTAACAAATACAAACACATAAAAATGTATTTTAGTTATTTTCATTGAATATCTGAAGCCTTTAAAACAGATTTTAAAGGTATTTCCAGATGATTTTGTCTTTTCGGGGCACGACGACCTTTTCGCACAATTCAAGTGAAAAAGTAGAGTCATTACAGAGATAATTCCTTTTGTGAGGCAGGCAGAGTGCTCCCAGTCCTCTTATCTCTGTCACAAACAGCTTTTCCTGCTTTCTCTGACAGCATTACGCTCCTATCAGCCGAAACACTCAATGCATTTATTAGACGTCAACGCTACATGTGAAATATGAAGATTTAAATATGGAAATAGGAGCAACGCGTTTATGCTTGTAGAATCCCACAGGTATGAGTAAACATTTATAAAGACGTGGAAATAAAAATACAATTTCACCTTCTTGTTTATTAAATTCAATTTATTCCGCTTGAGTTTTCAGCAGGTTATGTTTTCTGCCAAAATAATTATTTACATTTAAAATGGCACATTAAAAATGACAGCAAAAATGAATGATTCTTAAAAAAATCTTTTTAAAACATGAAACTGTTTCTTACATGAACACCATTTTCATAAATACAGTATGTACATCTACAGGTTCACAATGATGTAAAAATAGGATTGCACATTATGTCATAAGTTACATTTACACAAGACAAAACTCATGTGCAAATATATACACATAATTATTTCATTTAGGTGCACATTATATTTAGTTTATTTACTATATTAACACTCTTTTTACTATGTACAGATCTTTTTACATTCATTTATATTAACTTTAAACATTACAGACAACATTGAGAAACACGAAATAATGAAGTGAACAACTTTTTGCTTCTGCAACTGTTTCCAAATTCTCACAAAGAGCATTTTGGACGAGTGCTGAAATGTCTTTAAAAGCTTACAAACAATAATTCAGCTGAATTACACTCAAGCTAAACACACAAGTTGCATCTGATCTGAACTGATTAGAGTTGTGTCACTAATGGTGAGTCAAAAAGATACAGGGTGAGTCAAAAGTCTCAGGACACCCTGTAACTTTAGAAACAAAAGGGAAAGTTAAATATCTGAATACACCTGAAAGTAAAGGGTGAGGAGCTCTATCTTTTAGGTTATGTCCAGAACATGGCCGCCATCCAAGTTTTTCCTATGGGAAGTTGGTCATATAGCTTATCAAAGACCAGAATTTTTTTAGAAATTAATTGTTATCAGATTTGCAACAGCTCTTGTTGTTAATCACAGGTGTGTGTGTTCGACACACTAAACGTCCAACAGCTGCGCAGCACAGGCGATCTTCCCCGTTGTTGTCATACATGTCATGTTACACAGATTGTCTTACTGTGGTAACTTCTGAACCCCAAAAGATGCACATCAATTCTGGTCTTTGGAACTCTACAGCAGAGATTCTTAACCTGTGGGTGAGGGTCTCAAAAGAACAACAGTTTTTAACTTTGGGCCATGAGACCAGGTTGATTTTGAATAAGATGCAATACACTTTCTCAACACTAGTAGCGGTAGTGTGCTACTCAGATGTTTAGCAACTTTAATTTGTAGAAGAAGAACCTTAGAAACCTGCCAAGAATGGAAACCTATTTTAAATGAAAAGTAGAAGCAGAAATGAAGGCAACACCTCAAAAGCAAAAAAGGCCAGTTTGTCACTAAATATGAAGAACAGCTTTTGGTTCTACCATGCAAAAGTTTAAAAAGGTTATATTTTCATTTGTACTTTATCAATCTTATTTTTAGTTTTTTTTTATTTAAAACATTCACATTAAAACTTTTTAATTTATTTATTTTATGCCCATTGAATTGTCTATTTTTGTTATTGTTTATGTAAAGAAAATATATATTTTTGTGTTGATAAACCTGAGTGGTTGACTGATCGTTGTATTTGTTCAAATAATTGTTATGGGCAGGTTACAATATAAAAAATGTTTGTCATAATCATGTCTTGTGATTATTTGACAGGAGTTTTACTTTTAAACTGTAACTGTATTTAATTTAGTGATAATGTAAATACATAGAAATTAAACCAAGTTTTAGAATAATTATCATTTTGATTCGTACATTGGTAATGTCTGACTGGGGCTCGTGCCTCTTTATGTTCAACAAATTGGACCCCGAGGTCAAAAAGGTTAAGAACCCCTGCTTTACATGACCCCCGGCCCACCCATTGTAAAAACATCTCTTTGATCCAATATGCCAGCTTTCAAGATGGCAGCCATAATCCAGACATAACCTAGACGATAGGCCACCCTCACCCATTTCATCCTGGCTTTTCCCTTAAATTAAAGGGTGTCCTGAGACTTCTGACTCACCCTGTTCCTCATTATTTTAAGCGCAGTGATGTTAGTTTTGGTTCTAACCCGGATAAATCTAAACCTCCTGGATATGGTTCCTTATTGTTTGAATATGAGTGACTTCAGTTTTTACCTACGTGGGCTGAGAAGCAGAATGAAAGCCTAAATCATCACTCCATCACCTGGCTTTGCTGACTTGTCTGTTTCAAACTCCAAACAGAAGCCTCCTCAGAGCCGGGTCTCTGTGTGAAAATAACTCTCATGTTTTATAAATCTGAGGGAGCCGCCTCACATTTTTCACTCTCGACAACACAGACGTGACATTTTGTGTAATCAACACACGCTGCAGTATCGAACAGTCCCGTTTGTGTTCTTGCAGCTGCGGTGCAAACCACTTTATGTACACTGTACACTCGTCTATACATTTTACTAGTCTGCCCGAGTAAATGTAAACATTCAAGGACCGAGTGGCGTAAATGTTATTTCCTCTCCAGACTAAAGATTAAGATCCAACAGAAAAGTTTCACTTAACACAGAAATTAGACACTCATCAGTAAAAAAAATAAACTGAAATAAAAAAAACCACAAGAACCAGAATCATGGATTTAGAATCACACAAAGAGAGAGGAGAGGTGGCGTTTGTGGAAAGATTAGTGCAGAAAAAAGGGCTTTTCATCATCTCATCTGAGGCATCGTTCTTTAGTTTTATTCTTTTAGAATAAATGGTTAACAGTCTGAGCTCAAACACAACTTAAAAACCAAAACCACAGCAGTTTTCTTTGCCTTTATAAATAAAAAACTGACATGATAAAACGAGGTTGTGGTTTTGTTCATTTGGAGCTTCAGGAAGTGACTTTTTTTCTTACAAGCTGAGTGACCTCTGGATGACTTGTTTCACCACACGAACGTGTCACGTTTCCTGCGTCTGAGCACAAAAGAACCTTACAAACAATTCAGGAAATGATGTATAACAATAAAGTTAAAAAAACACCTTTTAAAATGTGGATGTGCTGATGATGGAGAGGAAACGTGTCGGTTCTGTGCGACTACAGTTTTGGCGTGAAAAGCGTGCTGCACGTCTTTGAGTCATATACAGGACAAGTCGTCGTGGCAGGAGGACGAGCCGCGGCGTGTTTTGGGGCTGCAGCGCGTCAACATGGTGATCTGAGTGCTGAAGTTGTTGCTGCTGCCGATGGACGGGTGCTGGTACTTGGTGTCTGAGCCCATGTACCTCTGCAGGTGCCACCGCCGCCACTTCCTCTTCACCTCTCCCTGCACCTGCAATCAACCACAGGAGTGAAACATCTTTATCCAATAAAACGTAACAAAAACTGCAATGAAAAAACTGTAAAAAGAGTTCAGATAATTTGGAGTGGGGAAAAAACAACATTAACATCTTACCTGTTGCAGATAGCTCTTTTAACATTTACAGAAATGAATATGAGCTGGGTGGTATACCGGTTTGCACAGAAATGTAATTTTTGTTATATGAATTTTCCGTATACTGATTCAAATGGCCTGAGCAACATTCGGAGAATCACTCGACAATAAACTGTTTCGGGGTGACATTTTTCCTTGCTACATTGCTGAACCTACATGCAGGACATAGAGCAGCACATGGTAAGCTAGTGCTGGAGGTGCTGAGCCTGATGAACACAGTGAGGAAACAAAAACCGTGGCAGATGTAACTGTTGAGGGTGACGTCCGAGAAGAACTTGCACCTGAAAAAAGGGGGCAGGGCTTCTGTTGTGTGGAAGTGTTTGGATATTAAACAACAATGAGTTAAAGATGCCATCGGATGCTCTCGTTACGTAGATGAAGAAGGTTTAGCCATACATGTCAACCTCTTCGGACGTTTACCTGTATAAAAAGCCTCAAAAATCTGTAAATTTAGCAAAAAATCCGTACAACTTGCACCCAGGGGGGTGAGACACTGTCGGCTGCGGACAATAAAGCTCTAGGAGGAAAGGAGAGCGGAAAAAGTTCAAGACTTATTTCTAGCAGCAGAACAGGTTGGAAGGTGGCTATTTGATGTTATTTAATGTTTTTTAAATCATCCTACAGGCTCTGACATAAGAGTATGATATGAAAAAATCCGTGAGATTGCTCTAAATGTCCGTATTCCTGCAAAATGATGTAAAATCCTTATAACTTATGGACAATCCGTACAAGTTGACATGTATGGTTTAGCTGTGGTCAAAATACTGGATAGCTGCTATGCAGTGGTGGACATGGTTCAGTTAAACAGCTAATTGCGAAACTATTTAGTCCTTTAGCATATTACCTTTAAAAATTGTTAGTGGACCAGTTAGCTTCCTGAAAATTTGGTTTTGCCAACTCTAAGTCTGTTAAAAGCTAACTAACAAAAGAACATCAGCAGGTTTGTGTCAGTCCCACCTCAGCTGGAAAAGACAAAGAAGTGTGCTAGTCATGTTAGCGCTTAGCAGTTAGTGTAGCTTCCACTAATTATTATGTTTTTACATGTTCAGTGTTCGCTTCCCCTTATTTTTTTACATGTTTAATGTTAGCTTCTGCTAGTTTTTTTTTTTTTTGCACAATTAGCGAATAAGCATTAGCAAAGTTATATTTCTAATTTCTAGCTAAATTTTTGGTTAGCTGTTCCTACCCACTATCACTATGTGATGCTTAGTGACTCCCAAATATGTGAAAATGTGGTTAACACACAGGTATGTACAAAAAATAAAAAAACTTTGGTCATACAAGCCAGCACTACATAGATCAACAGTTCAAGGATTTTATTAAAGAAAACACAACAAAAAAAAAGGGCTTTACTGTGAACTTTGTGTTTTTCTGCTGGGTTGTGTTTAACTCAAGGATTCTGCCACACAGAGTGCTGCTTGTTTATGTGCTGCTTTCCTTCTTTTGTCTCAATTTTAATAATATTATGAGGCTTTGCGTGCACAACAGACGAGTTCGACAAAACTTTTCCACACAGAGAACGTAAACATCATCACTGTCATAGTTTAGTTTTTACGGATGTTTTATTCCCCGACTGAGCAGACCGCATTAATTAGACAACCTGAAAAGTCTTTTTAGATTGGTCATTGTTTAATGTGCTGCGTCTCAGCCAGCCTACAGCAATTACTTAAGTGCCATTCTTAAAAAAATAAAAAAAGAGATGAGATGAGCAGGAGGCTTGAAGCCTAACTGAGGACATCTGACAGTTTCACCAGATTACAATTCAGGTGGCGTAGAGTCGAATCATTCGATCTGCAACAGAAATGATTTATCCGCAGACACTCTGCTGCCAAAAAGGGCCGTTCTTTTTTTTTTTTTTTACACTAAAGCTGTCCCGCTGGGCAGACGGAGCGCAGAGAACCAGTCAGAGGGAGGAACAAACCTCCTGCTTCAAGTTTCATCTGCTTTACAGCCGGGACGGCCCCTGAATGTAAATGTTGCTCTCAGGAACAGACGGGGAAAGTAAAACAGCTGCAGTCAAACTGTTTATAGAAAGTTTACATGACCCACCTCAGCGTTCATGAAGCAGTAAAGGACCGCCACCACGAAGCCCTGAAGAGACAGAAACACACGAAGGAGCCATGACACGTTTACCTTTGTCTTTACAAACTTACAAATAAAGACTTAAACTAACAGAAGAGAAGGTATTCAGTATAAAAAACATAATTTTTAAACATTCCACACATTTTATTTTGTTTTTTATTTACCCACTCAGCTCTGATTATGATTATCAAAATAAAACACTGTTGAAAAGTTTCTTTATACTTTGTCTCCAAGCAGGAAAATGTTTAATCATGTAAAGTGTTCTTGGTTGGAGGTTCTCCAGTTTTTTATTTTTATTTTTTTTTATCAGAAACTGTCTGTATAGTTTTTCTGTAGCTTTTGCTTTTAACTTAAGTTTTTGGACCTGACGCCATGTTTTGCAGATCCTACTGAAAACATGAGAAAAAAGGAAGGTCAAGGTTAAATGAATGAAGGGTATCTGAAAGTAAAAACAACAACATAAGAGATGTATCGTCCTTCAGCTGACTGAACGTCCAATCAGCTGGCAGCAATGTCTTGGTGGTAAAATATTTTCAGTGTCAAACTGTAATTGGGGTAAGAAATAATTGACTAAATTGTGTTTTTAATGACACAAT
>JARVGW010240510.1:0-10388 GCA_031762495.1 Anablepsoides rubrolineatus | reverse complement strand
CCACTTTGTGTTGGTCTTTCACATTAAATTCCAGTGAAATATATTTATGTTTGTGGTTGTAATGTGACAACATATGGGAAAGTTCAAGGGGTATGAATACTTTTGCAACCCACTGTATATTACCTTTGTGTCAAACACTCCTTCAGAATCTAAAACAATAAAAACTCCCTACATGATACATCAAGTCAATAAAGGCAACTTCTCTCACAGTATAACCTGATTTTTTATTAATACAGAATTGCATAGGTGCTAATTCAACCTGGAAAGACTCACACAAAGACAGACTGAAATTAGGAAGTTTATTGACATGGATAACAGTTTGGCGCTCAGACCCCAGCAGAGGATGCGAGCGCTGTGAGATGATGTAAGCTCTGATGAGTTGCTTGAGATGAGGGGTAGGAGTATTTTTTTCCCTCAAAAAGAGGCTGAGGCCGAGTTGATGTTGAGGTTGCATGAGACTGAGGCAGGATAACGAGTGGAGGTGGATTAGGACACTGCGGACTGGTAGATAGAGCCAGCTGCTGAGGATGATTAAATGGGCATGAGCTTCTCTATTCCCCCCCAAAGAGGAGGCCGAGATTTTGGATTGAGGCCGCAAGCCAGGTAAAGGATGGCAATAAAGGGAAGAGGCTTAACAGAACTGAAGGCTGATCGAAAAAGCCAGCTGCTGAGAATGAGTGTGAGCCTGTAGATGAAGGCCATCTACTGAGGACGCAAATGTGAGTTGATAAATTAACACTGGCTTCTGAAAATGCAGGCGTGAGCTGGAAGATTAAGGCCAGCTACTGAGGATGTGAAAATGAGAGCTGATGAATTAAAGCCAACTGCTTGAGAATGAGAGCGAGTGCTGGTAGATGAAGGTGAGCTACTAAGGACGCAAAACAAATGAGCTGATGAAGTAAAGTCAACTGCTGAGGATGAGTGTGAGCTGCTAAATTAAAACCAGCTACTAAGGACACAAAAATGTGAGCAGATGAATTAACGCCGACTGCTTGAGAATGTGTGTGAAGGCTGGTAGATGAAGGCCAGCTGCTGAGGATTTTAGAGTGAGATGATAAATTAACGCCAGCTACTGAGGACGGAAATGTGAGCTGATAAATTAAAGCCGGCTACTGAAGATGCAAAAGGGAGATGATAATTTAAAGCCAGTTACTGATAGAAATGTAAGCTGATAAATTACAGCTAGCTACTGACGATGCAAATGTGAGCTGATGGATTGAAGCCAGACAATGAAGGCGCAAATGTGAGCTGATAAATTAAAGCCGGCTACTGAGGATGCAGATGTGGGCTGAAAGATTATGTGAGCTTTTGAAAATGCAAATGTGAGCTGCTCGATTAATGCCTGGTACTGAGGACACAAATGTAGCCAATTGAAACTACTAATGATGCAAACATGAGTTGATAGATTAAAGTTGGTGACTGAAGACGCAAATGCAAGCTGATTGATTAAAGTCTGCTACTGAGGACACATACAGTATGTGAGCTTGCCATGGATGAAGCAGGTGGGTAAAATCAGGTTCCTAGAAAAAAACAGAATTAAAACTGGTAAGACCAACCACCACCAGAGAGTTGCAATATAGGCTCATGTAGGAGCAGAAAGAACAGTAGGCATCAAGCACGGAGAGAGACCCAGGTGAATAGGGGGAATAATTTCAGGCTTAATGATTTTGAAAGAAAACTGTGGCGACTTTACTGGTTGATGGCTGAAGACGAATGAAATAACGATGCATGCCTTTTTCGTCCAACTACTGCAACTGGATTGAATAAAGCTGATGAGCGTTCGCTTGTTATTGCACACTTAGTTAAATGAATTTCGAACAGCAGACAAGAGGAACCTCAATTGGCCTCAATTCATTTAAAGAGCCAGGAAAAAAAAGATCAAATTCAATCGTCGAGTTGCTTGAATGGGACGGCCGAGGCGGGCGATAGCAAAGGAGGATCGGAAAGGCTGCGAAGCTGGATGGTTGTTCTGGAAGATGGCGCCGGGCAGATGCGGCGAGGGGTAGGAGGAGAACGCCCCATGCTGACAGGGGAACTTAGAGAAGGCCCAGGCAGGATGAGACAGAAGTTAAGCTGAGGACGGGCAGTCATGATGGGTCCAATAAACCAAGAGGCAGGTGATCCGTGGTTCTGCTCGCTGATGGAGGCGGCGAGGACTCACTGCTGACGAGCAGGAGAACGGCCAGTGAAGCGACCTGAGATCATTTGAGGTTGGAGTTCGAACGCTGGGGAATTCCACTTGCTTGAAGGAAAGATCGGTGACCATTAATGGTTGTTGAAAGGACATTATCTTATTGTCCTTTTCTGTCTACACTTGGATCACACACAAGATCTGATTGCATGGCTTCCAAAACTGTGTTGCAGTAGCTCAGTAAACTGTGTTCTTCTAATCCTGAGTATAAAAACTAAATAAAACAAAACAAAATATCAACTTGGCATCTTTTCTGTAGTTAAAGACATTTTTCTTCCCAATTGAGGATTTTTCTCAATTCTAAACAATAGAAAGTGAAGTTTTAAAGCTTTTGAACCTCATGAGAAACTCAGTTATGTAAATAGGTTCACCTGTAGATTAAACTACTCGACTCTCACAATAAAGGCTCTTTGTCAGTCTGGATTACAGAAAGATTTTTTGGTCACAGGTATGATGGTGTAAATTAGAGTGAAAGTGACTGGGTATCAGGCTCAGTGATCTACTGTAAATGTTGGAAAGCTGAATTCTGAGGCTTATTCTAATTAAAAAAAAAAATTCTCATTTTTTTTCCCTTTCTTTTTGTTTTTTGTGGCTTTGTTTAGCCCTTTCAAACCACTTGTCTTTAATGCCTAAATGGTTTTTGAAAGTCACTATATTTAAAAGGCAGTCTGCCTTCTTTTATAACAAAGTTTTAAACTAAGATCATCTTGTGTTGAAAACTGACACTTAAAGCTGTTTTGGTCAAACTGTAAGAATATGTAACGTGTTCACACTCAGAATGAGGTGGCAATGGCTCTCAATTCCATCAACATTTACCTCAGTGTTTGCAAAACGGATTGAGCTAGATCCTTATTTTGTGTTTTCTAACATCGGTTGGATGTGTGTCCATTTGACTCTGATAATATGGAACCAACTGAGGCCATTAAGATGAGCCACCATCTCCTCCTCTTCCTCCTGTCTGAGTGAGAACCGGAGCAGGAGCCTAGGTTTCAGCACTGAATGAGACTGGTACTGTGATTGTAGAAAATGGCTTAGACTGACGATATGGTGGGCTGTAGCCAGGATGTAGTGCTGGGCTGTGGTTGGTTCATTGATCCCACTAATCAATGAGCTCTTTTCTTCAGAGGTCAGAGACGTATATTTCCCAGGTGACATGATTAAAACCTAGAGCCTTCAGAGCTCTACACAATATCTATTGAATTTCTACTTTTTTATTCACAGTATCTGTTGTGAAATAACTGATTAAATCACAATAGATTTAAGCTCAATCAACCAAAATTCACTCTTTTCCTGCTTATAGTTTCTTCTGTTGTTTTTTTCCAAGTACTTATGCATACTTTATGCCATTTAAAACATTATTTATAGAGGTTGTAAATATGAAAAACATTTGAAAACATGTATGTATGACTCATCTGGTTCTGCAGTATTTCTGATTAGTTTTTAAACTGAATCGACCCGACTCAGATCATTAACCAGAAACTGATCAACTCCAGTTCATATGAATGTGGAGCTTCACTGTGACATTTGGTTTTTATAATTATACTTTTCAAAATATTTAATTATATTTTTAAACAACCCTCTTAGAAATACATTAAGAAGATGTGAGCTTCTGATGATCATGCTTCATGTAGGACATGTTTTTGGGAAATCTGTAGAAATAAAATTGTAATATAGTAGAAGTAGAAAAAAGTTGCAAAAGCTCTAAATCTGCTGGAAAACAAACTTTTCAGCAAAGTAGGACTATTTCTTTGTCATGCCATCTTGGAATATGGCTGTGTCATCAGGGAATAAACAATCCATTGATAGAATAACCTGACCATTCAGTATATTCAGGTAGTCAGCTGACCTCATTCTTTGAACACAGTTGCTGAACCTAAACCTGATCAACTGCAGAAACCCCACATCATAGACCTTAGTTACATCCAGGTGGACACTTTGTTTTGACCAGGCAGTGTATAAGCAGTCATTCACACTGAATTGTTGCAGTGAACATATTTCAGCAGTTCTATTCTTACTTTAAGGACTTGTGTAAAACAGTTATGTTTTATCTAAAGGTTTTCAGGAGTTCCTAACTTTAAACAAGTCTTCTGTGACTCAGCTGATATAATAAACTGTGATTCTTCCAGCAGAATTGCTTCATGGCACATGTACCATGTTACACACACCACTGTCTGCAGACACAAAACTCTAGTTATTCTGACCACAGATGCTGTAATTGTTCACCAGCACTGGATACAGTAAGTCTTCTGTCAGTTTGGGTTCAACATGTGGATGAAAACAAACTGTTGCAGCCACAATCTTGTCTTTTTTTGTTTCAGTGAAACATTTATTGAATCTACTGAAGGTTATTGTCTGCAGAGTTAGAGGAGATAGAAATACAACAAAGAATTGAAAAGAATAGGCAAAGTAATAAAAACTAGTGGAATAGCATTTTTGTAAAACTGCTGTCTGTGCTGAGTACTGAATGGCCTCTGGAATCTTTTAAAGAAGAAGTTAAAATTGATTTGCTAAAGTTAAAACAAACAAAACACAAGCTAAAAACTAAAATATAAACTAAACTACTACATATAATAGATGTAAATCTAAACTAAAAAAAGATGCTAAAACTAAAGTATGTCCACTGCTTAAAGCCCAAAAAAAGGAATCAAATCACACTGAATGGTTTTCTTTTCCTGGATGTAGTCCACTCTCACACTAATGGGGTTTTGGTTTAACTTGTCTCAGGCTGTTTAGACCAGTCATTTAAAACAAGTTTTAGCTCTCTGCTGCTCTACATCTGAACCATAGTCTGATCCCACACAGGGATCTGAGCAGATGACTCACAGGTAACACTCAGCTGCAACTAATGAAATATAAACAATGAGCCTCATGCAAGAACCGCTCGTACGAACAGATTTGATCTTCAGTTGTGCGTACGAGTGATTTAGGAGAACTTGTGGCATTCACCAATTTTCTCATATTGTAAGATTTTTTTCAGATACAAACAAAATTCACAAGGGGTCCAGACCTGTCGTATATTTGTTATCAAGACTGATTTTCTTCACTAATAACTTTATATTTCATTAGTTTGAAAATATTTAGAGTGGAAAATAAATCACACTCCATAATTATGTTGACAAATAGTCTATTCTGTTTGAATTAGAATTTAAAATTTAAATGTAATAATGTAGACTAACAATATAAATTGGTTAAATTAAATTAAATTGGCTATTAATGCTGTTGTATAACACTACAGTATTAATATGAAGATCTCAAACTACAAATCAGTGTTTCTATCTCTTCAGACGTGTTTATAGATTATTTTATTTCCTCCATATGTGAAGAGCTTTTATATGGAGAGCCGTTTCATTCAAAATACAACAAATAAATAAATAAAGTACCTAATAAAGTATTAATAAATATTCCATCAAATAAAAAAATGTTAAAAAAAAAAATTTCAAGCTGTTTTACTATTTCAGGGCGTTTTATTTCCTGATCCAATATGCAAATGAGGGGGCGGAGTTTTCTCTGTGGTTTTGGATTGAGGAAATGATCTGTTTCACCAGCAGAGGGGGGATACTCACCTGCCTGACTTTTCTTCATAGATAAATGTTCATTTTTATAAATAAAACACAAACATATGTCCACAAATGAGTTAAATGACTGTCACTGTGATTATAAAGGCTTTACAGAGATACTTATGGTGGCTTTTGGCTAAATAGCCCTGATTTTATCACTCAGAATAAATATAGTGATTTTTTTTTTCCAGGTTGGTCAGAGCTTTGTTGGCCAAGCCGAATTGTTAAGCATCTTTCCAAATGTATGGTATTCAAGTTTTGTGCGCCTAGCACCTTCCTGTCTCAAGTTATGACTAAAATTGTCTGTTTTCAAGTAGAGTTCTCTGCAGTGAATGCACATAAACAGACGTCCAGTGACTCCATGACTAATGTGTGACTAATATGTAAAGTAGCTTTACAAAATAAAACTACAGTATTAAATAAATAAATAAATAAATAAATAAATAAATAAATAAATAAATAAATAAATAAATATAAAGACATGCTAAATGTCAATATAAATCTAAATAAACCCAAAATCCAACCTAGAACAAAAACCAAAGAGTTACCTGGAGGAGCAGAGAGAGGGAAACTGGATTATTGGAGCACTGATTATATCACTGAACCCAGGTGCTTCCCATTACTCACGGTCCACCTCTGTTGGCAGGAAAAACTGCCCCTGACAATCAGAGGAGGAGCCGTGACACCCCTTCTTAAACTTGAGGATCCCACCCTCAACCAATAATGTTGGTCCAATCAATGTTCAAAAATTCCCAAAATTACAAGATTGATACCAATCTCAACTCTTGAAGAATTTATCTGCATCCTCTGCCCAGACTTTCATCACTCCCACTGAACATCCCTGGTACCTAAGAGACTGCTCAACAGGAGGAAAAACAGAAAGAGAAAGCAAAAAAAACCAAAACAGATTAATTTAAAGGAGCTTGAGACAAGACATCCACAATAACATTATCTTTACCATGAATGTGTTTAATGTCAAGGTTGTATGGTTGTAAAAACAAAGCCCAACGCATAAAGCGTTGGTTGGGATTTTGCAAAGACTTCAAAAACGTAAGGGGGTTATGGTCTGTAAAATCTGTCAGAGGTGTCAAACCAGAGCCGACAAAGACTTCGAAGTGTTGAAAAGCCCAAATGAGAGTTAATGCCTCCTTTTCAATGATCGAATAGTTTTGTTGGAATTTATTAAATTTCTGGGAGAAGAAACTGACTGGACACTCAACTTCCTCATCATTAGCTATGTTTCATGCACAAAATTCTTTGATTGGATTGAAATGTATTCAGATTAAATAATCTGAATTAATTGTTTACATGCACACAATCCAATCATGACGAGTGTTTACATGCACCAGGCTTTTATTCTGAATAGAACCACTGACATGCGCAGTTGCTAACTTTCCCTACACAGAAAAGAGTTCTACTTCCATGATGAACATAAACAAACAGCTTCTGAGCTCAGAATGGACCCACGACTGGTTTTAATAATGGTCGAGACGTTACTGCACTCTCTGGATCAGCTGCAGCTGACGTGCGGAGTCTGACTTTTTTTTTTTTTTTTGAAGCGGCACAGGCTGTGTGTCTTCCTTTTTTAATGAATGAAAACGGGAGGAAAAGTTCTCTGCTGCAGCGTTGCTGCTCCTCTCTACAAAAGAAGCAGATACCACTGGATGAAAGGCAGCAGACATGTGCAGTCAGGTCAGTTTTCCACAATTAGAATAAAATGATCAGATTAAGTGTTTACATGCACGTCGTTCGGATTATCAATCAGCATAAACCACCTCTCTCATTCCGATTACAAAATCATTCGGATCGAGCTGAATCGGGTCAGAATAATCCGAATGGGGTGTTTACTGTCTCAGGTAAAATGGATTCAGTTTATTTTAGTCACATTATTCCTCAGAGTTTTTCTCTGAATTTCCTGTTTTTCCCATGTTTTATTTTTATTTCATTCAGTTAACCTCAGCTCACACTTGTTTCTTGTTTTCATTAAGCTCAGCTGCATCCACTTGTCCTCATTTCCTGCAGTATTTTTTCTCCAGGTTCTCAACCACTAATCACTTCTACACTTTATTTACTTGTCTTCTCCCTGATATGCTGCTTGTCAGCTGCTTTGGTTTTTGCGTTTTAATTTCCTTTTTGCATTAGTCTGCTTTGTTGTGTTTTTATCTTTTTGTTTGTTTTTGTTTTTTGAGTCTTCATCCAGATCCTTACCTGAAAAACCGTCCTCTCGAATCATTTTATAATGAGAAAGCATGGAGCCATATTGGTCAAACATTGAAAATAACATTATATGTGAGCCATCATATCGAAATGAGGATTAAGTCAAATCTAGTCAAAATGACCTAATTACATTTTCAGATTCCTGGCTTTAAAAGCTACATTTGGATATGTGGATCGTTCTGATATCATAAGTAAATCCATACATATACTGTATGACTTAATTTGTCTTGTTGGTTATAATAATTCATTACTGTTTGGTCTGACTCCTACTTTTATGTAAATTTATTGAGTAATTTTTGATTTCAATAAAAAGAGGAAACCTTAAATATTATTTTTATATTAAGATTTCCCAGTTGGAAAATAACAATGACATTAACTAAGGGAAAAATTCTAAATTTTAAGACATTTTTCCTTAAAAATTTGTTTTTTTTTGTTGCTACTGCTCGAAAAATGCTTAAAAAATTATTAGGATTATATTTCAGACTGTTCATTCAAATAATACATTTATAAGGCATTTATTCATTACATTTTGACAAAATGCAATTTTTGAACATGTTTAAATCAAAACGCCGTATCTGCCCATTTCTCCACATTTCACTTTTGTACTTAATCCTCATTTCGATGTGATGGGTCACATATACAATATTGTGCAATATAGTCTAATCTAGTATCATGTGTTGGCTCTCAGAGTGTGGGCTGAGGATGACTCTCAGCCACCACATGAAGACATTTTTATGTTGGCTACAGTTGGTTAGCTGTGGTGGTCTTCATGAATGATTCAAAAAGTTAAAAGTTGTATATGTGCAACAATCCTATGATGAGATTTTGCTGACAGACAGTAATAAGTCCAACAGTTTTAGTCAGAGTGTGTGTTGTAAACCAGTGGTTTCAAAGGGTTGGTGGGGTGCTGGGGGAGGGGGGGTTAAAAAGCTGGAGGGAATATGAGAGGAGGCACTCCTTTCTGCATGTGGGGTTTGCTGCACGGAGCTGCTGTGAGACTGTCAGTGCTTGGGAAGTGGAAGGGGCTAACAGCAGCACTCGCTGCACACTGAGGGCAGTATTTTAAAATGATCGGTTCTTTCACATGTAGTCACCAAAGTCTCAAACAGCAACAAATAGTCACTAGATTTGTTGCTAGTTGCTTTATTGAAAAAATTATCACTAGAGGGATCTGAAAACTCACTAAATAAGGACAAAGTCACTAAATTGACAACAGTGCAGCTGTGTCCCCTAACTGTGTGGCACACAATTGACAGGTTTTAGATTCAGAATTGCTGGAGAAAAAAAACAGGTTTAAAGGATTTATTAAAGAACTGGATTTGAGCGATCCTCTGGACCCTCGATATGGACCACACTGTGGAGCAGAACACTGATGAGTGCTGGTAATAAATATGGTGGATTTGCCAAGTAACGAAATGACTACTGACCTTCGCTCTGCAGATGAGCTTGTGTTGGTGAGTCCAGAACTGATGATGGTCCGGAAGGGCTCAGAACCGGGTGAGGGAGCTGACTTGTTATGGTAATCCAGAGGGCAGTCCAAGGTCAGAGCCGAGAGGTCAGAAATCCAAAAACAAATCCAAATCACAATCCAGGTAGCAATGTCCAGAAACCAGAAATGGGTTTATAAGCCAAGGGTCAGATTCAGCATCGGTATCAGGCATGGGACAGGCAGAAGACAAAGGTCAAGAGACAGGCCGTAGGTCAGGAACGAGAGATCAGGCATGGAGATGGAGAAAATGCTGTTGAGAGCTACTGAGAGAAGCTAGCTTGATACTCACAGTTAGCCATCTTGGGTGAGCTTGATTGTGTTTTTTCCCCTTGGGACATATTCCCCCCGTTTTATCGCTTCTTTCCACAAGTCATGTTAGAAGAAATCCCAAATTTGACTTTGCTGCTTTCTCTTAACTTTTGTTGTCGTCATGTCGCAGACATGCGCTGAGCAGCAGCAGTGTGTAAACAAATGACGTTGTTATGGGCCATGAGGTGCTGTAAGCCGCTCGCAGCTAACATGAAACTGCTTGGTGTAATAAATAAATAAATAATTGTTTAATCAGTCCACAAGGCTTAAAATAAATTGACAAAAACTAAAACAAAGGATATTCTGTCACAATATTCAGTTGGTTTTAGTTAGTTTTGTAAAAAGATAATACAGTTTCCGTTAGTTATTCTTTTATTCATCAGTGTGCATCGCCAATGCAATGCACACTATTGTATTCCTTTTTCTCTTTAATCAGTGTGCATTGCTAATGCAAGGCACACTATTGTGATTCGTTTCCCAGCCAAGTCATCCACTTTGGCATGGTTCTCCTGCTGCATACTTTGTCCTAGAGCTGCCATTGTAATTTATATCTGTAAAGCTCCTATGCTAAATGATGGCTATGCCTTATGGTGCCTGTACAACTTATAGTTTTTGAAATATTAAT
>JARVGW010240499.1:0-10389 GCA_031762495.1 Anablepsoides rubrolineatus | reverse complement strand
AATGAGTTCACTGTACTTAAATGGCCTCCACAGTCACCAGATCTCAATCCAATAGAGCATCTTTGGGATGTGGTGGAGCGGGAGATTCGCATCATGGATGTGCAGCTGACAAATCTGCGGCAACTCTGTGATGCCATTATGTCAATATGGACCAAAATCTCTAAGGAATGCTTCCAGCACTTTGTTGAATCTATGCCACGAAGAATTGAGGCAGTTCTGAAGGCAAAAAAGGGTCCAACCCGTTACTAGTATGGTGTACTTAATAAAGTGGCCGGTGAGTGTACATACACACAGATAAATAATCAAATGTACTAGCTTCTGTCTAAGTTGGGACCGGGAGTCTTTTCGATAACTCTGATGAACAGAATATGAAAACAGCAAAACAAAACCAGCAAAAAAAAACTTCTTTAGTTTCTCTTTTGCTCTTCTTTTCTCTGTGTGTGTGTGTTCTGATCAGAACTAGTCCCAAAAAATAGTCTAATAGCATAAGGGTCCGTTATGCATAAAGAAAAATAAAAGTCACCTGAGTAGAAGAATATCGATCACAGTTCCGTCTGTGCACCTTGGCTGAGATTTCTCCTTCGACCCCACTCCTCTGTATGGCAGCAGACAGCTAAGCGATGCTAACCTTTCCAGCTAGCCACGTCCCGATGCACATACGTTCCTTAGCGGCCACCGCCACTCGGAAGCGATCTTCCTCAGCAGTACACTCACTGGTTCCATCCGTCAACCACAGCTGATAAAACCCATTTTTCACCACTTTTTCCACTATTTTCTCGCACTGAGTTTCCTTCCTTCTTTTCTTTTCTCTTGATCCATCCGCTCTCTGCCCACGCTGCTTCTCTTCCCATTGGCCAGCCATCTTTTTTGTCATCCGTTTGGGTTTATGGGTAATGCAGTCCTTTTTACCCCTCTACATTCCCCCCTACTAAAATCTACTGTGTCCTCACAGAAAATCACAACAGCAAAACATAAAACAATCACAGCTTAGATCCTCAATAACAGTGTATAACCCATGTTACAACAGGTTCATCTTAGATATACAGAACTTCTCAGAATGAACACTTAGTACAACCTTAATACAAGATGAACAGGGCTGAACAAACACTTCAGTTGCTCAATGTATGTGATTACCTTGACAAGACACCATATTTAACACATAGTCATCCCTGTATCGAACAGGAAGCTGACCACGAGTGCTGCGCTGCAGTCTTTCTGGAATGTCTGTATTATTACATGTTATCTCAGACTGTCTTGGTTCTGTGGCCTGGGCTGTGTTTTTAATCACACCCACCATCGATCCCATCCTCATCTTCTAGGGAACCTCCACCTGAGTCTAAGACCAATACCTTTTTCCCATCCAAATTAGACTGGACTATTCCTGTTGCTTCATCCAAACCCATCTTCAAAGGGACAAGCAGTATTTCAGAGGAGGACCTGGTCTTCAACACACAACAGTGTTCCTCTTGTTCTCCTGTCATACACTCTTTTCGGCACAATATATGGTTCTCAGCACAAGTCTCTACCACACAATAAATCAAGTGTAGCGTCAGTAGTCTGGGCTGTGTGGTCCTTAGTCGGGACAGCAATAGTAAACCGGGTGAACATGTCTGTCATCACTAAGACATTTTCATAACCCCCAGCAGATGGCTCCAAAACAGTAAAGTCCACAGCCAAGACTTCCAATAGGGCACCAACGCTGGTGCAGGTCATAGGGGCTTGTGTTTCGGGAAACACATCCTTAGCTAGAGCACACCTTTTGCAGGCTCGAACCCACTGCTGCACATCTGAGGCCATTGATGGCCAGTAATACTCACAGCGTAGCATGCCTTAAGTGTTCCTTTCACTGAAATGCCCACTATGGTCATGTCGTGTCTCAAAGACAGATTTCTGCAACATTTTTGGCACAAGCATTTGGCGTATGTCATCTCCGTAGCGAGGTTCTGTCATTTTCAGGAGCAGGACTCTATTTTGTACACAAAGCCTCTCCCACTGTCCAAATAATTTATGTTGATTCTTATTCATTTGCCTGATCTGTCTTCTGGCAGGCTGAACTCTCTGTGTCAGCGCTAAACGCACTGGCCCAATGTCAAGGTCTTCTGTCTGAAGCCTGTGCACTTTCTCCCAACTATGGCCACCAATATTACTTCTTACAACTGCCTGGGAAAGGATGACCTCTGGGGCATCTTTTTCACGTCGGTCACATCCAGGCCAAAAGCAAGCACAAACATCCTCCACTTTCATAACCAGGAAATCCTTTTCAACATCCTCCACTTCCGGTTCTTGGTTTTTAGGGAGACGTGACAGTATATCAGCATTCTGATTCAGTCATCCAGGTTTGTAGTGGACTTCGAAACTGAACTCTGCCAGCTGAGCTACCCATCCCTGCTTCACCGCCCCCAGGTTTGCAGTTCCCAGATGTCGCAGTAGATTGTGGTCAGTAATCACTGTAAACTTAGAGTACAGGAGGAGGTCTTGGAACTTTTCTGTTATTGCCCATTTTAGAGCAAGTAACTCAAGCTTGAAGGCACTGTAATACTTATAATTTTTCTCTGATCCCTGTAGACCTCTACTGGCAAAGGCAAGCACCCTTTCAACTACATCTTGATCTTGGCTGAGCACTGCTCCCAGGCCAAGATGACTGGCATCAGTGGTCAGGATGAATGGAAGGTTGAAAATTGGGTAGGCCAGTACTGGAGGGGCCATTAGATGAGATCTCAACTGATCAAATGCACTTTGGCATTCCTTAGTCCATATGAATTGGGGACTCTTGCTCTTTGGAGGACTCTTGTGACTACTTCCCATAAGTGCGTGCAAGGGTTTTGCCAGCTGGGCAAAGTGTGGGACAAACCTACGATAGTAGGACATAAATCCCACTACTTGTCTGACCTCTTTGGCAGTGGTTGGTATGAGCAA
Source organism: Anablepsoides rubrolineatus (assembly GCA_031762495.1). Classification (NCBI taxonomy): domain Eukaryota; kingdom Metazoa; phylum Chordata; class Actinopteri; order Cyprinodontiformes; family Rivulidae; genus Anablepsoides; species Anablepsoides rubrolineatus. The sequence continues at coordinate 7,473 of JARVGW010240499.1, read as the reverse complement.
ATCCTCCAGTACCTTCACCATTTCCATATCTACCTGTATGCCCTCCAATGACACCACATGCCCCAGAAACCTTACTTTAGTTTTAAAAAGAAAACACTTGCTGGGCTTAAGTTTGAGACCGTGTTCCTCCAGGCGAGTAAACACCAAGTCCAGTCTCTCACAATGACTGTCAAAAGTCTTTAGAAAACACCAAGATGTCATCCAGGTAGACCAGTAGGACGGCAAAGGCAAGATTCCCCAACACTACCCCCATTAACCTCTGAAAGGTTGCAGGAGAATTACATAAGCCGAACGGCATACGTGTCCACTGGAAAATCCCAAAAGGGGTATTGACTGCTGTTTTCTCCTAGTCTCACTCTGGCACTGCCACCTGAAAGTAGCCCACTGTTCAATCCAATGATGGAAAGAGTTTTGCTTCTCCCAATGCGTCCAGAGACTCTTCCACTCAGGGTAGGAGATAAGCATCTCTATGAGTAACAGCATTCAGTTTGCGATAGTCGCAGCAAAAACGCACTGATCCATCTTTCTTCATTACTATAACTGCAGGTGAAGCCCAAGGACTGTTGCTCTCCTTCAAAATTTCTTTGTCCACCAAATCCTGGACATGTCTCTTAAATTCTTGGAAGACGTAGTGGCATCTGCCTGTGTCTCTGCGAGATAGGGTGTGCGTTGCCAGTTGGTATGTTATAGTGACAGTTGCAGAAAATCCGAAATCACAGTCCTCTTTTGAGAATACCGCTTGATGTTTTTTAACAACTGATTGAGTTTCTTCACTTGTTCATCACTGAGGCCATGAAGGTTTGCCTGGACTGGAATTGACAGGGAATTTGAGTCGTTCGGACAGGATTTGTCATTGCAGTGTTTGGCAGGTCTTACCTTTAGTTCCCCTACATCCTACTCGAAAAACATATTTTCCCTAGGTAATACAGAGTGTGGTTTGCTTAGCTCGGCTAGTCTTGACCTGGGGTTCAAAGTAACCGACTCTTGACTTGGGTTTAACACCCTAACAGGGACCTTCCCATTTACAGATTGGGTCAGAACATTTGCTACCAACAGACCCGTTGGCAGGCTGGCATTTGTAGTAGCTTCCACCAACACCTGGCAGCTCGCCTTGGGTGGGAGACGACACCGACCTTCAATAACTGTCTCTGACCAGGGTGGGATAACAACTGGACGCCTGCTAGCCACTATTCCAAATCCCGATCTTCCCTCAGCCCCTTAACACTGTTCTTGTCTCTTTAATTCAGCAAAGATGCGATTTAGAGTACCGATGGATGGCTGGACATGTTCAGTTTTCTGAATGCCACTAAAACCGGTGAAGACACTTTGAAGGTCACAAAGTACATTCAATCCAAGGATTCCTGGGACAGCTTGATCTCTCCCCAATTCTGAGGGGTCATTACGGAGTACAAAGACACATTTTCCAACTTTCTTCCAAAACATTCAACATCCGTATATAAGCATCCGATAATAGGTATGTCCAGTCCATTTGCAGCTGTCAGCTCAACCAAATTGGCAGGCAATAATTTTTCTTCTCCAAACCCCCTCCTGAAGTGTTATTCAGTCATGGTAGTAACTTCTGAGCTGGTGTTGAGGAGACAGCAAGTCTTCACCCCATCTATACATACATTCACAGTGAGGCACTTTCCAAAGGCGCCACTCGGCACCCTGCTGTTTTCTGATGTTGATGAAGTTTGGAACTCAGACGTTGCAGTGTTGATAGAAGCTTGGGTCTGGGGATTAGAGGTTGTGTGCTCAGATTCTCTAACCATCTTAATATTTGTCTGGGGTGCGCCACCACCTGATGCCATGCAGTTACGGCTAGTGTGACCAGGTTGGTTGCAATTATAAAAGATCAACTTCCCCTCTGGATCACGTAACGGAGCTCTAAGTGGGTTCCTGCCGAGACCCTTTCTCTGGATTGGTAATCTCCGTTGGTGGGGAAAGTCAGAGCTCTGCAGTGCTTGAAAAAGCTCTTCTTGCCTGCTTGCAAGTTGTCGAACTGATTCTTATAGCTCTTTTATGGTGGACACTGAGGCTGAATCTTCAGCTGTGGTTACACAAACAGCTCCCCGCAGGGGTGCCTTGGAAGAGACGGGTGGGCAAGTTCTTCATCAGACCAGTCAATAGCCGCCTGCATCAGCTCACAAAAAGATGACTTTGCCATGGTCCTCCAAAAAAATGTATTAAGAAACCAGCTAACCAAATCCATAAAATTTCCATAATATCTGGTTTCGGATGAAAACGTAGAGAAAGCTCCGAGCAGCAAAGCAGAGAAAATAAGGGAGGGCATACAAGTGTCTTACTCCTCCTAGTGCGGAAGCAAAAAAAAAAATTAAAATAAAAAACTTTTTAAGATTAGACTGAAGACTTTCCTTTTTGATAAATCCTATAGTTAGACTTAGGTTTATTGATTTATTCCTTAGTTATTATAGTTAATTAGTTATGCTGCTATAGGCTTAGACTGCTGGAGGACAAACTGACCATAGTTCCTCACTTTCACTCTGCTATTATCTTTAGTATCTCTTCTCTACATGATTGTTATAATTACTTTTATCAATAACGTGTTTTCTTTGTCTCTCTTCCAGAGGAAAATACACCTGGACCAGTCCTGTGTTTGACTGTGTCTCTTTCCTGTCCCTCAAACCCAGCTGTTCGAGGCAGATGGCTGCCTGTCTTGAGTCTTCTGCATGAGCCATCCATAACAAACACTGTTTGAGCAAAGTATGGTTAGTAAGTATACTTGGTATCAGATCAACGTAGGCCAAAGGTTGATGATTGAATATGTAATAGTGTCATCTGACCTGTGGCAGTATGTCTTAGACATTTGAGTGGATAGAGGGGCAGGGCTGTAAAATGATCACCACCTGGCAGTGAGTTTAGTTAGGGGGTGGAGAAGGCTACTGGACAGACCTAGTAAACCCAAACACATAGTGAGGGTGAACTGGGAATATCTGGTGGAGTCCCCTGTTCATAGGATCTTCAACTCACACCTCAGGTAAAGTTTTTGACATGTCCCATGTGAGGTTGGGAACATGGGCCATGTTCAGGTCTTTTCATGCAGCTACAGCTTTCAGGGGCTGCATCAGATTCCCTCTGAAATTTACAACCCTTCTTGGTTCTGCTGCTGAGAAGCATTTGACCTTGAAAACATCTACTTGCCATTAAGCAAACTCTAGTCTAATCAGAAAGGAAGTCAAAAGGAGATAGTTGAGGTGGTTCTGGCATCTGGTTAGAATGTTTCCTGAGGCGTTTACGCACTGCACGGTCTCCCCTGGCCCGCCCCGGCCTGGCCCGACACCAGCACGACCCTGCTTTTTTTGCACTGTGCGGAGAGCCGCCTCAAAGTGGGCGTAAGCTTCTTACAGGAAAAGCACGAATGTGCATAGTGGAATCATTTGGTTTGCGATTCAACAATGAACGTTCCTGACTGTTTGGATTAAAAATGGATATGTAAACAGTTAGATGACAAATGGTGATGCAAAATAGAGCGGAGATGTACCAAAGGCTGTACCTGGAAATACAGCAACAACAAGCGGCTAGAGTGAGACGACATCGACTCGTAAGCTAGCTAGCATTATTAGCTTGTTGTTACATAATACGGTTATGAAAATAGTTGCTATTTAGCAGATCTATATGATTTTTAATGACTTGCTAGTGCTCGTCTGCAAAACAAACCAATCGAATGTTCAGCAGTACATGACGTAAAACCGGGCCGATCGGCCGGCCCGATTGGAACTTCACCTGGCCTGGTTCCAAAAGTTGGGCTGGAGCCGGCCCTGAAACGCGAATGCATACCGACGAACCCGGGTTAGAAGGTGCGCCGGGCCGGGCCGTGTTGTGCGTAAACGCCTCTAGATGCCTCCCTTTAGAGGTGTTCCAGGCACGTCCCGCTGGTAGGAGGCCCTGGGGAAGACCCAGGATTAGTTCGAGGGATTATGTACCCTCTCTGGCCTGGGAACGCCTTGGGGTCCCCCAGGACAAGCTGGAAAGTACTGCTGGGGAGAGGGATGCCTGGGTGTCTCTCCTGGACCTGTTGCCTCTGCGACCCGACTACAGATAAGTGGAACAAGATGGAGATGGAGAGATATAATAGTCTGGTTTAATATAAGTTTTCTTCATTGCTTACTTCCATGTTGTCATTCAAACAAAGTTTAGACTGGTCAAGAACTCATGTAACAATTGTTGTTTCAGGCAACTTACCCAACTTAACAGATATTAAGATAAAATTTAGTGTAGCTGCAAATAATTAACAACACAATCTCTCAGCACCACACATTGTGTGAGATCTTTGCTTAACTTTTGAATCCTTACACTAGAATCAACTCTGTCTTTTAGAAAGATGTCTCATGAACAACTGATAACACTTTCAGAAAGAGCTTAAATGTTCTTCTATAACCAATTACCTTTTAGAGCCAGCCCATTTCAAGATCGTCACCATAGTTAAACAACCTTTGCTAACTACATACTTTATACTATATTGAGCTAAGTTTGATGTGGTAATAGCTAAGAGTTATTAAAACACATACTCTGAGTGCCAACATCTTATATTATTGCCAGAGATTGCGCTTAACAATTCTCACAAGGTTTGACAAAAGTCATTTGTTGTTTCTCATCATAAGATTCTTGTTTTTGTGTGTGCTCTTTTGTGTTGTTCATTTTGTTAAAAAGTTTAGTTTGTCTTTCTTTTTTTGGTTTTTGTGATCCTCTTTATGTTTTCTATTATTCAGTAATATTTAGTATTTTCCTCATTCAGCCCTGTTCCATTTATCACGCATGTCCCTTGTTAGTCATTAGCCACCACTTAGCTTATTAGTTTTAGCCCATGTTTTCTCTCAGTTTTTATTCAGTCTTCAGTGAGTCATTTTTGTGTCATACCCTGTATGGTTTACCCTATGTTCCTCACAATTTTACTTCTACTTTTGATGTCATGTCATCTTGTTCTGCGCACTTAAATTTTTTTTTTTTATCAATTTATCCTAATATGTCTGCACTCTTGGGTCCTACCTACTATAGACCTTAACTGGTTAGTCAGAAATTTGCTCCACAGATTTTAATAGCAATAATTGTGCAAAACTAATCTGTTTTAGATATGCAGTCTTCTGGGCCTATACTGTAAAAGTCCTACATTGTATCACCATGGAAATAAGTAAAATACTGCTAAAGCTCTCCACTGTGACAGGTACTTTATCATATTTTGTTGTCTTATACATGTTTTCCTAACCAAACACAGGTAGTTTTAATAATTAATTCACAGCTGATTTGAAAACCCAGAAATCAATAATCTGTTTGACTTCACATTAAAAGTAAGTTTTCCATTTGGTTTTCTGGCTAGGTCCTTTGTTCCTATTGTGTGGTCAAAAATATATGTATGTGTGAGAACACTCTGTACAAGTTCACATAATGATTTTGAGTATTTCAGTCCTTTCTACTGCATGTTTTTTTTATTCCTTTTTCATTCTCAGAACATCTGACAACCTTGGAGTTGCCCAGAAGAAAAAAAAAACATTTGCCACACATTTGCCTCTTTTATTTTTACACTCCTCTGGGAAGTAATTTAATTTAAACTCTTAATTTATGATGTAACCTTTAGTCTGTTTTTGAAATATTACATGAATAGGTAACAGTCACAGTTTCAGACTTCTATGTATTTGACCTTAGTGAACTACAAATGTATGAACTCTTTGTCAGATTTCAAAAAAGAATGTGGTTTTAAAAAAGAAAACTTCTCTTGAGTCCTTGTCTTTTGTGACAGTTTAATCACCCAATAATTTTCCAGTAATGCAAGTCGTTTTACTTTATGTAAAGGTAGAAGTTTAGAAAAATTAATGGTTTAGAATAATTTTTTACTTTTTTTTTTTTTTTACTTCATCTTGATTTGCTATTGGAAATGCAAGTGTATTATACTATGATGCAACAGGATATACTTTAGTGTCTTTCAAACAACTTTTTCAAATCTGTTATAGAATAAGATAAGGTGTCTATATTTTTTTTAAGTGCTGCCAAATCTATACCCATCATTATAAAATGTGTTGCATTTCCTATAGAATAGATAGGCAATTTAATAGGCAAGTTCAAGTTTTTCCTTGTGTACAAACGTGTACAAATACAAATAACAAAATAAGATGACTAAAAACAACTTTGATACAAAAATGAATTGACATAAGTAAAGTATATGAACAATTGGAAATAGTGGATGCATACATTTAAACAACTAAAAAATTCAGTGACGTAGCTAAATGATGAAAATATAACTTCCTTCACCTACAATGCGGGGACAATTTTCCCCAAAAAAACCAGCTTCGTGGGGACCGAAGTGAATCGTGACGGGTCCAAATGCAAATTTCAGGTGTGGGGTTAGGTTTAGAACCAAGGTTTAGGTTAGTTTTAGGGTCAGGTTAATTTCATGGTATATGGTCAGGGTTATGCTATAAAGTCTAAAAAATGATTGGAAGTCAATGGTTGGGTTTAGGACTAAGGTGTGAATTGAGTTTAGGTTAGTTTTAGGGTCAGGTAGGTACCTGTGAGGTTACCCTTAGGGTTGGTGGTCAGGGTTAGGCTGTAGAAATTAAATGGAAGTCAATGTAATGTCCTCATATGTATAGCTGGACACACATCAGAGGCATTGAGGTTTAAGTGTCTTGCTCAAGGACACAACAACTGAAACAGCTGGAACGGGGGATCGAACAGGTGACCTTCCGGTTCCAAGATGACTCCCCTAACCAGTCTTCCACAGTCGCCCCACATCTGATACAGCAGCTACAATAAATAATATGATAAATACATAAAAAATGGTCTTGATAAACTAAAAGATGATTTAAAAATAAAACTGGAAGGATGTGTAAGTTGATATGCTTATTGATATAAATAAAGCATATGATGTGTTTATAAATATTTTGGGAGCGCTGTATGCAAAGAATTGTATGCAAAACCAAAAGAACAAGAAATGTTGACAAACCATGGAAGACCAAAAGGTTAAAATTGCTTGTAAAAAAAGAACTACTTGTATTCATGCTTCTTAAAGGGGCTGCTGAGCTGGATGACGAAATAATCGTACCTGCTAAGATGTTGTCTTTTTAATCCTCTGGTTCTTTAGAAAACATACTTTCCAATCCGACAAAAAGGTTCATATGTATCCAAAAGAGATGCTTTCTATCATTACAAAGTCTGCTACGAACACCAGCAGAAAAGCTTCTGTGATGACATGTGGAAATAGGCGGGACAGAAGCGGGGTGGGGGATTTCTTAAAGACACAGAGGCCAATTTCAAGGTTTTCAAGTTAGAAATGGAGGAGAAGATAATAAGATTATAAGAATTAAACATATAAACAGCATTTTAATAACAATTTAAGGTGACATACACTCACTGGCCACTTTATTAGGTACAGCTGTCCAATTGCTCGTTAACACTTAATTTCTAATCAGCCAATCACATGGCGGCAACTCAGTGCATTTAGGCATGTAGACATGGTCA
>JARVGW010240417.1:0-10392 GCA_031762495.1 Anablepsoides rubrolineatus | reverse complement strand
GGCCTCTCTCATCTTTTTAAGTGGGAGAACTTGCACAATTGGTGACTGACTAAATACTTATTTTCCCCACTGTAACAGAAGACAGGACAACAGATCTTAAACAGTTTTGTAAACAAAACGTGCTCCAACTTTCTATTCTGAGTTCGGACCAATTTAACACAGAATTATGTAAATGGAGCCAGGGAAAACCAAACTCCAGTTGCTGAGTTAAGGAGTCAAAAACAAAGAACTCACCCTTGTCATGATGGTTGCCAGAGACAATGATGTGCAAGCCAGAAACCTTGTATTGGATTTGGGTTAACCTTTGTCCAGTGATACCTGTCACCGATATAGGTTGGGAGAGAAGACAGCACGGGATCTTTAATTGTTCCACCAGGTTACTAGAGATAAGATTTTGTTCAGCACCCAAATCCACCAGAGCCATGATGGGAAGTCTAGTCTGTCCAGAGCAGATTAAAGCAGGTAAAGAAAAACGAGAGGCAGGGGAAATACTGGAAGGACCTGGTGACACCCCCTGGTCTATCGGTGGGCCTGGCCTTTTCCCCAGACTGGACAGTTCGCCACAAAATGCCCCTTTATGGCACAGTAAATACATTCCTTAGCGAGAAAACGTCTTTGTCTCTCTTCCGGTGTGAATCATGTGCCCACCTGCATAGGTTCGGGTTCCGGGTCCGGAATATTGATGACATCAACAGGTGACAATATTTTTGGTGCCAGAGGGAAAATGGGTGTCTGGGGATTGTAGTTCCTTTGGCAGTTGCGTTCTCGCAGACGGTTGTCGATGGCCAACACGATTAACTCATCGAGGTCTCGTGGTTCTTCCTGTGTTGCCAGTTGATCCTTGATCTGTTCAGAAAGATAGTTAGTAAAATCTCCCTTTAGTGCCAGTTCATCCCATCCAGATTCTTCCACGACAATGCGGAAGTCGATCGAGTGATTACGGATCGTCTGCCTTGTCGAAGGGCGAGTAAACGCTTCGCTGCTTCCTCCTGCTGGAGAGGATGGTTAGACACATGTTTGAATTCTTGAAGAAAAAACTGTGATGTTATCCTATTCATAGAATGAGACGACAAGAAGGAATTTGCCCAGCGTAATGCCTTGCCCTTGAGAGCGGAAACAACAAAAATGATTTTAGAGGCTGAGGTGGGAAATAAGGAGGGAGAGCGAGCAAAAGCGACTTGACATTGGAGGAGGAAACCACCACAATGATCTGGGTTACCTTCAAAACACTCAGAAGGGCGGAGATCTGGTTCACGGGATGTGACTGCTTGACTTTACCGGGAGGTGGCAGCAACTGAAGGAGCAACAGAGTTAGAAAACATTGTAGTAATCTTGTCATCAATAGCCACCACCCGATGACCAACTTGATTTAATATTGAACTTGTATCTTGCTGCAATTGAAAAAGTTGTTGAATTGTCAGCGGCAGCTTCAGTTCGTAGGTATTCTACGTATATGATGTCTGTGCTGTAACAGCTGTTGCGCAACAACTCACACTCATGCTTGGACTTGACTGCCATACTAACAGTCTACAAGCAACTTTTCCCACCTCATTCATAAAAAGCACAAATCAGGGACATTTTTCCAGGGACATTTTTAGGGGACTGTCCCTGGATATCTGGGAACATCTGGTCACCCTACACAAATGATTATCAGAGCCCATCTTGTCACCTGAAAGCACAGGAAAACTACCTATGCATCAACTAGGGAAAACTACAGCACACAGGCACCAGGCCAGGGGGCCAAAGTAGAACCAAACCAGCTCAGTGCGTCTCACTATGGGCAACTCTAGAAAAGAATTACTTCCAACCCCTCTTGAGGAGATTGGTTCCATCGCCTCCATGCTGTGTGTAGAGGTAAGCTTATCTATATCTAATCAGTACCTCCCAACCTCAAACACCAGCTAAGGTTTCTTCCCCACTAGAGAGGCTATGTTCCAGGTCCCAAGAGCCAGATTTGGTAGGCCAGGGTCAAAGAGCCAAGGCCTCCTGTCTTTGGCTACTTCCCTGGCATCATGCACCTGACCCGTACAACCTCTCCTGCAGCTGGTGGGCCCACAGGACAACAAACCTATGTAACGTATTCAGGCTCAGCCTGACTGGACACCATGGACAGAGACCTGGCCACTAGGCACGAGCCCCTCTCCCAGGCCTGGCTCCAGGGTAGGGCCCTAGTAACCCACATCTGGTCAAGGGACACCAATTGTTTTTTGTCTGGCCTTTCACCAATCAGCCACGGGAAACCCTACCAGGGACAATTTATCTTGTCCCCAACAGCATAGCTCCTAGGATCATTCAGGTACACAAACAACTCTACCATGATAAAGTGACAATTAAATGGAGAATGTAATGCTTTCCTCACACTTGATACTATATGAACTAAAGGCGGGAAGGCCTTGAGCAATGTGCCTCCCCCTCAGTGGTTTCAGGTGACCAGTGGCCAAAAGCTGTTTGTGGAGAAACTTACAGCAGGTGTGAATTTGTGTAACTACATTATTCTTAAAGAAAGGGTATATGTTACAAAAACCTATCAAAGTTAAATGGCAGCTCCGACAAAATGCAGAAGAAACAAAGCTAATTTTAAATGAACACCACATAACGGATTGGAAACAGATCTCCATCTTGCTGAGTTTCTTTATTGGCCCTCTGTGTTCACAAATGGGGCGGGATTCACACAAATGAGATGAGACACGTTTAGGCAGTGGGCCTCAAATGTATGACGACAGCCTTCAGACGCACTCAGACAAACGAGATAAAAGTCACACAGACTTTAATTTCCCAGCCTTTGTTTCATTATTTTACAGCATTCTGAGCATTGTCAAATCAAACAATAACTTTTTACTGTGTGCCTGAACTCGTTGCACCGCAAGCGTGTTTGTGAGAAACTCTATCATAAAAAAGGGATATGAATGGAAAAAACTAAGAGAGCAAGCCCGGTTTCAACTGATGTCTTCCAGTTGTGTGACCTTTCTTTCCTTCTGCTTATTTTTTCTGTCTTTTGGTTTTAATAAGGCCAGCTGTAGAGTCTGGCTCTCCTGGGAAACACAGTAGAGTGTGGCTGGCGCTGAGGCTGAAATCAGGGCTGGTGGTGGGCTGCAAGCAGTGGGGTGGAGTGAGGGGGGCAGCATCTCTGACTATTTTCTCAAAGCAGTTCACCAAGCAGTTTAAAGCACTGGCAGATTGACCTCCAGCTCTCTCCTATACTACTACCTTTCTCAATACTTATCTTTTTACCCTATTCTTTCTTCTTTTTACTTTCTGAGATTTTTTTTCCTCTAGCAGTTGTCATTCTTTCTTTGCTTCCTGCTGTGGAAAGCCAACATTTTTTTAGGTAACGGCACACTCCAGATGTTTACTCTGTGGCACCATAAGAAGGCCAGAAACTCTTACTCTCAACCCTCCTTTAAACATTTTAAGCAAAAGGCAAAAAAGATCATCATACTCCAAGTGTCTTTATCCTGCTAGATGTCTGCTTTCTGGTACCGTATCTGATCCAGACCTATTTCTGAGTTTTGACAGACCCCTGACCCATGCCAGAATGGTTCAATTGGGTTTGGACCTTGTGTGTGTGTGTGTGTGTGTTGTATATATGTCTTTGTGTCAGTTGTGTTTCTGTGTGAGTGTACATGTGTGAGTGAGTCTGGACTCAGCTTAGCTGGTGGGTGTTTTTCATCAGACTAATGAATAATACATCTGAGCTGAGAAAAGAGAATCAAGCAAAAGAAGGGAAGAGGAAGGGAAAGGTTGGGGAGAGAAGGCAGTGGCGGGGGATTGTGGGGCTAATGACTATCAGATGGTGTCTACTACTGTGCTGCTGCCACCACTACTGCTGCCGTGTCTTTAAAGGAGAAAACCATTCCGTTTCAAAATGTACAGACACTGTTTTTTTACTTCTACTCTGCAACAATAACAAAAAAATGAATAGCTCTGTCCTACAACAAATAAAAAGAACTAAAGGTTTAATCATATAAACATGCAGCTTAAACTCTGCAGTTTTATACACAAATACCATTTTTAAAGGTTTAATGTGAATCATACAAAACAAATCACTGAAATCTGAATTATGTGAACTGTTGTTTGAGAAATATAAACCAATATGTCCTAACTTTGTTTTTTCTTTAAAAACTGAAAAAAATAATATTTAGGTTTGTGTTTTTTAATATTCTCTATTCCTTCATAGAAAAACATCATCTTTTATGTCTAAAATGGCAGCAGTTAAATAAAAAAATACGGTAATAAAAAAGGGATTCACTGAAATGAGGCTCAAGTTTTCCTGACCACAATTACATCAAACTTTAGTCTATGATTGTAAACCACAAAAATTGTTTTTAATCTGCTGTCATTCTCTAACAAAACTGAAAAAAAAAGAAAAGCAAATGTTTTTGTCAAAATGTTGTCACAAAGTGTCCTAATCATAGCTCATTTTACTACAATGTATTTGTTTTTCTGTTTAATTAGTCACAATTTGGCTTTATAGGTTGCCAAACCCTCTAGGGGGATCTACGGGGACCTCAGTGGGCTGCAAATAATACTAAATGATGGTGACTCAAATATTAACAGAATATGCTAACTGTATTGCTACATTTTAAACGTGGCTGCATTTTAAATAGCTCATTTATGAAAATCATGATCTATTTTTTGTGCACAATTTACAAAAATGTATTCTAAGTTGTGCACACTTTTGTTGCCCCCCTCTCTGCCCACAATAGACCCACCGCTGTATGCCCTCTTTGACAGCTACACCTGCATATATGATTTGTTCTACTAGAGTACACCTTTTGAAATGTTCATTTATTATGTGTACTTTTCAGACTTGGACATTCTGATTTAATATTTACATTATTTTTTTAAGGTTTTATTTAATTCAGACAAACAATTAAAACAATACAAATAATAATAACTTTGTGTCAAGAACATACAACACAAAATGGTCAAAAAAACAACATCACAACACAAATACCAATTTCAATCAATACTTTGTTCATATCTCATTAAAAAAACTTTTAAGCATTCTACCAAATGAGTATTTTTAAGGTCATTGTCCAAGTTGTTCTACAGTTTAATTTCCCAAAGAGAGGTGCATCTCTCCTTTAAATCAGTTTTAATTTTTGGTTTCACAAACATTTCAAGTCCCTTCAAATTATAAACACTATCCCTCTTGACAAAGTTGGATTGTATATTAGGTGGCAATACATTTTTATGAGCCTTATACATAATCAACAGAATCCTATAATCTACCAATTCCCCAAATTTCAACAGTTCCAATTGCTTAAACAGAATATTTGTAGGGTGGTAGTTGTGCTTTCTTGTTACAATTTGCACCGCACGCTATTGCAAATTAAAAAGTGAATTTGTAACTCCCCCAGACTTCAACACAATAGGTCAAATGTGGCACAATTATGGCATTATATAATAGAATTAATTATTGCATTATTATTATATACTTATGCATTATTATGTCTTTGGCTTTATACAATACTGCAATTGATTTTGCAAGTTAATGTGGGGTCTCCATGTCAGATTTTCATCAAAAATAACCCCCAAAAACCTCACTTCACTAACCCTAGAAATTTCAACGCCATCAATATTAAATAAAACATCTACCTTTAATTTCCTTTTACTAAATATCATGTAGTTGGTCTTGTCTAAATTAAGCAATACTTTATTTAACATAAACCATTTTTGTATTTATGTAAAGTAGTATCATCTGCAAATAAGACACGCCTGAACAACTTTGACGCATTTACCAAGTCATTAACTTATAAGAGAAACAATTTTTGACCAAGCACAGAGCCCTGTGGGACACCACAAGTAATTACATCAAAAACCGAACAAACATCAACATTTAATTTAATGAACTGAATCAGCCACAGGTCACAAAAGCCCAAAAAGGTGGCACAAAGCATAATGAGAGAGTCTCTCTAGTCGCTGCTGGTTTTTTTACTCTAATATTTCCATCATTCTTGAACAAATTATCTGGACTGATAACTAACACTCTCCTACAGACGACATTCTCTGAATCATCATGTACAATCAAGACCATTTCATTGATAGTTTGATATAAATATACTATTATTTTCAATAACTTTTAGCTTTGTTTTTTCGTACAATAGTTTTTGGTTGAACGCAGTCATGCAATTTTGAAAGAATTCATTGTCAGATGTGTTCTGCAGAATGAAATAAATGCTCTGTTAGAGTTGACCCACTGTTGGGAGATGTAAATTAGAGAAGGGCCATGCTAAAGCATGCAATAATGGAAAATAGTGGTTTGGAGCGAAACTTTTAGTTTATCGAAAACTCAAATATGCAGTTTATATACAGGCAGGCAGTGTCCACGTATTGGTGTCTGGATTGTACAACAAGTAGGATGAATGAAGATATGATAATCTACTGGCTTGTTTAAATCTTTTAAGAAGCCTAATTAAATGGCCAACCCCCTAATGCTTTTCCATTCATATTTCTTAAAACTTAAAATTCTTTAAAGAGCAAAAGACAGGTCTGAACCCCATTTACAGCTACTGTCACTGTGTTTCTACCACTCTCTGTCCTTCAAGCGCTTTTTGTTTGTACTAAAATCAACCACTGCAGCCAACTTTGGCTTTTGCTGCTTCACTGAATACCACAGCATAAACAGCACGGCTGGGACTGAAGGGTAGAAATAGGAAGAAATGTGGATGTGAGAGGAAAAATAGGACAGAAATTGAGAGTGATGAATGCTGACTGTAACATTGTGCAACTGACAGATTATTCATTGTGCCATTATTTTTCAGCAGCAGCTGTTGCCAATCTACACAAAATGTGCATACCAGCAACAGAGAGCTATACTTAAAAGTTTCACCAAGGTATTTCTAAATATTATGGACTTTATAGTTAAGATTTATGTTTGTTTTCAACCTTTTAGCACTGGATGTATTTAGAAAAAAGTAAAGTTACATAATGAAACTATTATTTCCGAAAGAAATGCATGTTGCCTAGTTCTTTTTAATAGCCAATGATTTCAACAAAATCAGGTGTGATCTATTTGTCCACAGAGTCTGTGATAAGGACGACTCTCAGCTACTACAACAACAAATTTTAGCTAAATACCTTGTAAATAACTTATTTATATGTGAATTATTTGGTCAACATATCAAAGCTTTTCAAATGTATTTTGTTTGCTGATGACAAAACACATTTTCATTCTTGTTAAAATATTGAACATATGTTGGAGGTGATACAGACAGAATTTAGGAAGGTACAAATTTGAATTCAACTTAATAAATTATCATTGTATTTGGATAAATGAAATTTCATGATATTTGGTAACAGAAAGAAAATTATCAAAGTTTCATTCTGTACTGAAAATGTGAAATAATCATCTTTAACAAGTTTTAAGGAGCACTGCACTGTAATTCAGGGAACAGGTTTAATACTAACATAAAAACAGTTTATATGTTTAAAAATATTACCAAGTTAAATTTATTGTGAAAGTATGATGCAATGTCGTGTTCAGTCATAGGATTCTGTGAGGTCGGTGGTGAGATTGGACCCAAGGATGCAAACACAGCACGAGGTGTCAAATAAAAGAATGTTGGTAAAGAAAATGCCAACATGGCAGAGACTAAAAACAACACAGAAGACACTAGAAAACCAGTGCAAAAACCAAACAATGAACAGACAAAGAAGTGGTGACAAGAGACCGGTAAAATACAAACTGAGGGAGAGAAGAAATGGGCAACACCTGTAGGAGCAGCTGCAGGAAATTTGAACGTTGTACATGTGAAGGGATGTGGAACAATATGGCTCAGTTAAAACATCCCTAAACAACCTGTAAAAAAATATTGATTATTAGCAATCTTTTTACAGGTTGTTTAGGGATGTTTTAACTGAGCCATATTGTTACACATCCCTTCACATGTACGACGTTCACATTTCGTGCTGCTAGCACTTTCCTTTCTCAAGTTATGACTAAAATGAATCTTTAAAAAATCATATTGCTTTCTGCCCAACTCGACCAAGCTACTCCCCGCTGCCTCCAGCCTCCTCTCACCGTCAATTCGACCAATCATGTGTCTTGAGCCGTCTCCGCCCACATCAAGACCTCCGCCAATCACGAGTAGGGACGTTTCCGCCCACAGGATAACATGTTCGCAGAGATCCCCTTCTCTTAAAATCACCAACTATTAAAAGACAGACATATCGTAGCATAAGTCCCATCATAAAATCACTAAACTCTTTAATAATAAAATCAATGCTGTACTTTGGTGGGTAATACATTGTGCTGCAGAGTATAGGTTGACAAGTTGATCTCTACCATCTACCATAATCTCTACCATCTTAAGTCAGAGGCTGTTCTAGAGGCAGGGCCACAGGGGCATTGGCCCTGTCTGAAATCTGATTGGCCCCCTGAAGTGCCCCTGTGCTTTCACTCTTCTGTCCTTGCATAAGAAAAATGATGGTGGCTGCAGTTCCACTTTCAACCACTAGTAGCGCCAGTGAGTCAAATAGGAAAGTCCAGCATGAAGCAAGCTTACAGAAGTCTTTTTCAATTTGAACAATCCTGCAAAAAAAGTTTTTTTACATTGATGGCTAGATGTAAAAAAAAATTGTGCAAGGATGTTGAACAAATACTTGGCCCCTCTATGAATATTGTGGCCCCTTGATGGCCCCTTACACTGAATAATCCTAGATCCGCCACTGTCTTAAGTTCAAAACTTGAGTGGACATTAGTAGGAAGCAGCCGACAGGTAAATCTAGATTTAAAACAGTAGCTAATCCACCTCCTTTACCACTAGTTTGTGCCTTCTATCCAAACAGTATACTCAAAGCAAGAGTAAGAATGAAATATAGCCTAAAGGGACTCTCATGCAATATCAGTTTTGCTAGCAATCATAGTTTCTTTATTTATCAGATCACATCTTTCATTCTTACATTTTCATTGATTGTAGTTTAATTTTGTGCTGTCACCTTTAGGCTTTCTAGAACCTTCTCCATGGCCTTTGCATAGTTTCAAGTAATCTTGACTCTCTGGATTTCTGCTGCCCTTTTACTGACTTCATATCCTCTGCTGTGTTCACCACCACAGTTATATTTCTTCCTCATATTTTCCATATTTATGTTCTCCACTACACTTTCCATACGCTTATTTTCCTTTATATAGAGTTGCAACATGTCCAGATCTTTGATAATAAAAGCAGTGGTGACTGACTTCGTAGCACATATACTCAACATTTATTTTTGTTGGAGTTAATTTTCCACAAAAGTAATTATCAAGCTGTCACATTTAACTCAGTCTAGTAAGGTTTGCTTTAGTTATGAATAAGTTGGGTTGCTAATTTGTTTTAGATTAACTCATGACATTTATTTTCTTATTTTTATGACTTTAAGGCAGTAGAGATTTTTTCATTTTCAATTAAAGTCTGGTCATTTTGTAAGAGGCTGATCGTTATGTCATTTTGGGCAAAGTTATTCTTAAACTAGACCTTAGAGTACTGAGACAGAAAGGAAAGCCAGAAGACCTAAGTAAGTCAAGCCTCCAACCTCTGGTTCACCTTGATCCAAAACCTCCCACTGAAATATGCTGCAGCAGTCGGCCCTCTCAGCTGATTTGCTTCCTCAATATAAATCACACAGGTCATTATAGCTAAGTTAGATCACAGATCCTCGTGCTCTGAATAAGTGTGAGCACACACCAATGTGTGCGTGTCCATTCATGAAGTGTGCTCATCTATTTGTGTGTAAGTTCATTGGCACACAAGTGTGTAAACGTTCAAGTGTGTGTGCGTGTGTGCGTAGGCGTTGTGGGAACCTGATCTCATTTGTGTGGGAGGAACCAGTTCCTCCTCTCCTCGCCTCCACTCTTCAGACAGCCTGTTAGAGAGATCAGACCCTTAGACTAACAGGACCAGAAGTCATCAGGACATAGTAGACACATAGCACTTTTTTTCCAAAGCAATTGTTTTCTATTAAAGGAAAAAAACATTATTACAAAAGTGGCAGCTGCAGTGCAGTGTGGTACAGTTGTCTTGAGAGCAGAAAGTCAAAGGTTCGATCCCCCAACAAGCCCTCATGCCGTGGTGTTGTTGAGCAAGACACCTATTCCTTAAACTCCCTGGGTGTCATTGCATGGGAACATGCATTGATGACAATACATAGCACATTGGGCCTTATGCAAGAACCATTCGTATGAACAGATTTGTTCTTAAATTGTGTGTACGAGTGATTTAAGAGAATTTGTGGCATTCACCAATGTTTTCGTATTCTAAGATTTTCTTCCGATACAAACAAAATTTACGTGTGGTCCAGACCTTTTGTTCTGGACCATCTATAACAGAGGTTATCCAGACGGGTTTTCCGGGATTTTCTTCACTAATAACTTTATATTTCATTAGTTTGTAGATATTTCGAGTTAAAAAT
>JARVGW010240358.1:0-10399 GCA_031762495.1 Anablepsoides rubrolineatus | reverse complement strand
ATAAAGCTTTAAAGAAGAAATCCCAGATTCCTGTTTATTCCGACATACCATTTTGAACAACGCAGATTTTTCTTACACTATAAAATGGAAATCAGTGAGTTATCAGTCTAAGAAAGCCAGTAGATTGTATCAAATCTTCACTTCATCTCAATCTCCCATCCTGAGCAGCATGTTGGTGACAGGGGAAATAAACAACTTCATTTCAGGGCTCAGAATGAACATCTGCCTCAACTGGCTGGGGTTGGAGAGGACAGAAAAGAGTCACAGACAGACACAATGGTCCAAGTGTAGTTTCTAAAGATAAAAAAAACAAAAAAAAGTATGTTAATGATAGAATAACTCCAAATATATACATGGAGAGTAGAGCAAGTAAATACCTCAGCAGAGGGAGGAAATATGGTCAGTTTGTCCTCCAGCACTATAGCACTACAACTAATGGATATTTCAGAAAACCCAAGTCAAGCCTAACTATCAGATTTATCTAAAAGGAAAGTCTTAAGTCTAGTCTTTAAAGTACACAGAGTGTCATCCTCACGGACAGAAACTACAAGAGAGGAGCTTGATAACTGAAAGCTCTGCCTCCCATTCTACTTTTAGAAACTCTAGGAACCACAAGTAAACCTGCAGTCTGAGAGTAAAATACTATGTTAGGAAAATGTGGAACAATAAAAATCTTTAATAAAAAATGGAACTTGGTTATTGGGAGCTTTAAAGGGAAGATTTTAAATTCAGGTTTGAATTTGACTGAGAAATTATGCGCATGTTTGCTACTTTCCACTGGAAAAATACAATATAACTCATCAGAACTATGGTAGCAGCATTTTACATAAAATTAAGGCTTTTTAGATTTTTTTATAGAAATACAGTAGTCCAGACTAGAAGTGATAAATGCATAGACCAGTTTTCCTGCATCATTTAGGAACAAGACATTTCTAATTTTAATGAAACTGCAAGTGGAAGTAGTAGTTCTGGCAACATTGTTTATATGAGGGTTAAACGAGAAATCCTGATCTGAAGAAACATTGAGTTTTTGTTCTAGAAGCCTGTGAAATAAGAAAGCTGCTCTTAAATAAAAATAAAACTTCTCAAACCACTTTGCTACTCGGTCAGCTTTATAGCTTTCCACTGGAGATTGAGTGTGTTGTGTAATACTGTATGCTTCCATGAACTAAATGAGATCCATTTGGACAGACAGAGTGTGTGTGGGTGAGTGTGCAACAGGGTGTCCAAAGTGAGGAGGAGTTATACTTTTCAATCAACTTTTTTTATCTACCAAAAATCCCCATTAAATCCATGTAAAAATGTTCACATTAAGGGATTAATTTCTACTTTTTGAACCCTCTAACTAGAACATGTTTCATGTTGTCCTAGCAGAGATTTAACTGTAAACCTGCACAGAGCTTGTTACCATTGACACACATATTTCACAGGCTATTTGCTCCATTTTGAAATCAAACCCACCATTAAGCTAATATTATAAGGCTCTTAAAAATGTGATTGGCCAGCAGTCAGTCAAGTTTTTTTTTTTTTTGTTTTTTTTTTGTGTTGAATCTCTGACAGAGAAAACTAAGTGTGAATAATTATAAACATGTTAAAAGTATCAAAATCACCATAAAAAATTCACATTTAAAACTAAAAGCTGCATCATTTTTGAAGGAACATGCTTCAGGGAGTTACATAAATACAGACTGACTGAGCTAATCTGAGTTTCTCAACTTGGAAATGACCAAACAAAGTTTAGTTCATGCCAGCTTTGTAACATTCTGAGCTGTGAGAGGTTCAACAAAGATCACAGAGGCTTATAGCACAAGTTCACTTTTTAAAATTTATGCAGCCTAAATGCACATAGAAGAAGGTTTTTGGCAGCAGTACTCATTTTGTTTTTGCCTGCAAATTCTCACCGTGCTGAGCTGCAGTGGATGGATACATGATAATTAGGGTTTAATAACAAAATGTGCATCTAAATTATTAACCAGATAAAAAGCTGTGATATGGTACTTGTTTTAATTTATTAAACAGCAAGGCATTGCAAACCCCACCAAACTTAAAATTATTGCAGTTGTGCTCAAAATCCACAAGGTGTAGCAGCTTCCCATCAATTCCCATTTATATATCAACATTCAGTCTTCAGTTCTATCAGAGCATCACAGACTATTAGAAGGAGTTCACATGTTGGCTAAGTTGCATTTGTCCTGCTTTTAAGTGTCCGTTTAATTGATTATGTTTAAAAGATTTTATGTTTCAACATTTCAGCGGTAAATAACAGTAGTTTGGGCTTTTCTAGAGATGGATTATGTGCTCATACACACATTAGTGGAAAGCAACAGTTTATCACATCTTCTCTTTTTGCAAATCAAACCAAACAAAAAATGGATAGCTTCACTAATTTTTAGTCTTGATAGATATTTACTGTAAAACAAACCAACAAAAAGGACAAAAAGATGGTATTTCCTTTCTTTTTAATTTTAATTTTGACCAGTTTGTAGTTCTGTCTGATTACGTGTCATTGAAGCTGACAATGTAGTAAAATTTATTTAATTATGTAATATGTTCAGTAAGAATTAAATCAGTTAGAGTCTATGTGTGGAGATAAAAAAAACTAAAAAGACACTTTAGATTTTCTCACTTCTCTCCTGTCCTGTCCTGCCTGTTAGAAAGTGAGATACAACATTTCTACGTCCAACTGCTGCACCCATCAAAGCTGAGCTACTCTGTGTGCTTCATTGCACATCATTTGAAAAAAGGCGCACACACACACACTCAATTCTCACAAGAGAGACAGTAAAGTGAGAAATCCAAGAGCAATGGATGTGAGTAACATTTCCTTTTTAATTCCACACACTTCAAAACCTAAAAACATACTGTTTGTCACATCTATGCAGCTTTAACAATATATTTTTTACAAATGGTAAGAAAACAGCAAATACAGTTACTCTGACTGCAACAGAAATATATACAGAAACGATGAAAAAGATGCTCTTCAGGCCCTTTTCAATTGGCTCAGCTCGACCCTTTAAGTCGACTCAGCACATCTTCAGAGTCTTATATTGGATCATCCTATCAACATGCTCTATAACCACACTTTGGTTAAAATCTGCATCAGGTTGCAGCTACAAAAAGATCACATTACTTAGCATGCACCACAACCACAAGTATCTTATCTGAGATTGCTTTCATTACCTTGTCAGGATCACAGTTGTAACCTGGGCTTGAAGCCAATGTGATTTATCCTGTTTTAATATCTCAACAACCAAACCCATGAATACGACTACTGCCACCACATCTCACTCAAGGGTCACTTGACAGACAACCCCACACAACCTAACCTCTTAAAACATGATTGGATTGTTGCAAATCTGGAAAACCTCCTTTATTGTGAAGACAGTTGTGAGGTTGCTACACTCTTAGTACCATAAAATTGTTTTTTTTTTGTTTTCTGTTAGTTTTTGTGTCTTCCCAATGCTCTCCTCTGCTCTCACCACACTCGGTCAGCAGCACTTTCCCACAACAATTCTATATGCCCTGGCATGACTCTCACAGATCAACAATGCAGCTACAGGCTAGAAGAATACTAGCATGACACAGCTGCCTCAGGTGTCATGCCTTGCTATTTACTGTGTATATATACATCTCTGTACGATGACAATAAAGGCCTTATCTATCTATTGCTATGACCATATTGTAATTACGGTACAGTGAGTTTAAATTTCTTGAATCCAAGCCTGTGTAGGATCCATCATATTTCTTCAGTCAGTTCTTTTCTTCATTACTTACCTGTTCCTCGTTTTCCAAACTACCCAGCTGCATCCACTTGTTCTTCACCTCTTTTACTTATACTCCTGGTTCTTATGTAGTCATTAGTCTGTTTAATTGTTTGCTCTTTCACCTGTTTCCTGTGTTCTTAATTTTGAGTTCTTTTTGATATTGTGTTTGCTGCCTTGTCAGCTGTTTATCTTTTGTTACTAGAGTCTTCTTTGGTCTTTCCGAAATAATTTATTGACAGGCCTATTTGTTGCATCACAGCGGGGTAATGATCCAGTGTGAAAGAGGCATTGATGAGCAGTTAAAAATATATTTTTATTCTATGGGTTTTGTTTTTATAGTCGGTACCAGTTGGTGTTTGTTAAATGTGCTGTAATAAAAAAAAAATATGAGGAACTGCTTTCATCTTGCCTTCAAAGCTGTAGAGCAGGTGTGTTTCCCTCTACTTTGTCCTCCATCTTTTACTGTCAGTTTTCAGGCTTTTTTATTCTTTTGTTTATGCTTGCTCTATATTATTTTGTGAAAGGTTAAGAAAAGAGCTATCAGCAATCTTGTTGAAACGTTTTTTTCCTTATTGTAGTCAGTTCTCTTATTATGAAAGCTAATTCAACACAGTCACAAGTTCACAGGTTTCCCAACTAGAACATGATCCTTACTGAAAAATGCATTCTTAAATACATGTCCACATAAAAGAACCTCAATTGATTCCACCTCTAGTGGTTTCATTGTTTTATTCTTTCAACTAATTTTTTCAGGCAACATTTCTGTCAAACCGGTTGACTAAAAAAACATGACCTGTTGAAACATAAAGACACATTTAAAAGCTTTGGTTTTGAGGTTGCGTGAGAGAAAGCTTCTATTATAAAGATCTGGGTCAATGAAGGCCACTATATAATGCTCTCAAACACACAAGTTTCCATTTCTCTCGACTTTTTTAAATTCTTTCATCTTTTTCTCACAGTGTATTTCTTTGTCTCCCTGGGTATTTTGGTCATCAAATTTCCCTTCAAAGCAACAAAAGTGTTTCTCGTTTGAAAACTTGAGGTGAACACAAGCTCATTAATAAAACTAGAAAAAAAACTTATGTTAAATGCTTCTAACCAGTAATAACACATGTAGGGAAGGCTTAAGATAAAGGTTTATCCCTTTAAGATTAATTATTTTAATGCTGAAGGGACTCTTGGACACATGGCTTGAGGCAGTGGTATTCACAAGTATTTTAAGGGAAAAAGAAGTGCCATCTGTAGCTTTCACCATTGTCTGCATCTCCTCTCAGATCTATGTCTGCTCCTTCTCCTGAAATCCTATCCCTACCAGAGCTTTTATGTTTTTCCCTGTTGAAAGACACCAGGTCACCAGACTGGTATTTTTATACCCTGCCTGACACAAGAAAGTAAAATTAATATGCTTTCAAGAGGCACAGAAGCAGAACGATTGATTGGTCCTTTTAGTGATGTAATTGGTGTGTAAGTGTGTTGTTGTGAACTACCGTAGTTGGTTTTGTTTGACTGTATAATTTTAAATAATATAAATATATTTTAAATCTTTTACATTTTTTTAACTTCAAGTGTGTCATTTAAGTTAACCTATTTGGGTGTTATTTTAATCTTAGGCGAATAAAGGGGAAAATAAAATTGTTTTGCTGTTAAAAAATAACTACTAACTACTAACTAAGTTCATCAGAAAAGAAAGACCAAAAGCAAAATCAAGATAAAAGAAGATCAAATTGTTCAGTATGTTACAGGGAAAAAGACTCATCTAAAAATACAAATAATAAAATACTATATAAATGAAAAAATGTTAAAGAAAAACAGATCAATGACTTTGTTTTTCATCAGTGGAGCACTATGTACAATGTCGTATTAGGGCCACTTTGCAGATGAAAACAAAAAGGAGGGGCAAATCTCAGAGAAAAAACTCAGAATTTCTGAGATAAAGTTCAGAAATGTTTGAGAAAATACATGGAAATTCTATGAGCTCAAAAAGTTTTAAATTTGCAAGAAAAAACTCAGGATTTCTGAGATTAATTTCAGAAATTTTCAGAAAAAAACAGGAAATTATTTTATGTTGAAAAGTCGCAAATTTGTGAGAAAAAAACTGAACTTTCAGAATTAGACATAAATTTGCAACATTAATATTTTCTGACATGGTAAAGTCAGAAATTTACAAGAAAAAAACTTCTTGAAAACTTCAGTTTTTTTTCTCATAAATTTAAAAGTTTTTTCTTGCAAATTTCTGACTTTACTATGTCAGAAAATATTAATGTCCCAAATTTCTGTAATTCTGAACATTTCTGAGTTTTTTTTTCTCGCAAACTTGCAACTGTTCAACATGAGAATTTCTTGTTTTTTTTCTCGAAAATTTGCTCCTTTTCTATTTTCATCTGTAAAGTGGCCCTAATACGCTGTTGTACTAAGAAGGGGTTTTGTTAGCATCTTGTCTTTATTTTTCGCACAAAGGATGTCAAATTATTCCTTTATCGATGTGCTTTTTGAGGCATATAATGAAGCAAAGCAAGCTTGCTGCCCACCATGGGAGTCGAATACTGGTGAAGAGTGGGTGATTGAAGCAAAAGAGCATACTTCCATTTATGACAATTAAAGATTAACATGATCAGAAAAACTAGCCGTGTTCACTTCCTGTTTGTTAATTTGTCTACACAGTGGTTAAATGTACTCTGAAGTCTTTGTCTATAAATAGAAACTGTAGATCTTTTTTTTTCTTGTAAGTTTTGTTAGGAGCTTGGCCCTGTCTGAGCATTGCACTAATTAGTTCAGACTAAAATATCTAAACCTTGTCAAATGAAATTGTTGTGAATGTTATTGCTAAAAGCCCTCCTGACTGAGCATAAGTAGTATTGGCGTATGTATAAAACATCTTAATACTGGGGTGGCTAATCGGCCAATTCCGCATTTGTCAAATGTGACAATTTATTTCAGATCAAATTTAGGAAAGATGAGGAGAAATTTCAATAGTGTTCAGATTCTGATGTCCAATATTAATACTGTAACTTGCAAAATGTTGTTCAGGTGCGCATGACTTTAGATTGTTGATTCCCTTCACACAGGGAAAGCTGTGTGTCGTGGTTATAAAGCTCAATGAAGAAAGGCGCACAGGGATACAGACTGCTGCAAAGTTTAGTGCTGGAAAGTTTGAAAATTTACCTTGAAAGTGCTTGAAAAGTACTTGCATTTTACTGTGAGGAAATGTGCATGATCCCTGTTATTTCCAAATGACCCCAAGTGCAATAAAAGTTGTCGTTTTACCAAGTGAATAGTAAAATGGCTTTAAGAAATCAAAGTGTAAAATGAGATTCTCGTTTGTTGCTATTGTTACCATATTTGACCTAGTACACTTGATGGTATAGCCTTATCCATACCTCCTTCTCTTCATGTGCAGCAGCATAAATAAATACAAAATTGAAGTGAGGGAAAATACTTTAGATTTTTATGTGTTTCAACTTCAGTAACTATGTACTAGTCACAGTTACAATGACTGTTTGCTAAACATAAGAATTCTTTACATAGAGACCAAGCTTTTGAATATACTCCAAAGAGTTCAAGAAAAACATTTAACTTATTTTGGGTATAATTTCTTTTCTTGTGATTTCAGCATTTTGTGGGGACTGAGTATGTTCTGAATCACTGAAATAGAATGTTAAAGCTGTCACATTTATATTCCTCCCACCCCTTAATTTTGGTGTCACTGTTTTGGCACAGTAGCACCATCATAAAGGTAAACACTACAGCTGATCAATAATAGGAACTGATTATTTTTGCTTTTCTTTTTTTTCAGTATTGACTAATGTTTGTACTGAAGACTGCTGCAAAAATGACTTTACAGTGAAGTGATGAAGAATAGCAGCTTCATCTAAAGGAAATAACCTTGTCCTTTCATGTGGGCTGAGGTCATCGCTGCAACCAGTGATGGATCACTTCACGGTTGGAGTTTTTTAAGCCTCAAATCTGTGTCTTTCCTCTCTTATTCCATTCTATTCATGGGATGACTATAAGCAGCACAGAACTGGACTTCATGGAAGAGTGACCAGGAAATAGCAAAAACAAAACATTGCTTAAAGAAACTAACATGGTCTGTTTGGAATGTGTTCCCCAAACTTGTGACCCAGCCAGTGGGTGTGACATTGTAAAACATTTTCTACCGCTTTTCTGTAGTCAGGTTGTGGAGGCAACCAGTCCAGGAGAGAAATTCAGACATCCCTCTCCCTAGCGACATTTTCTAGCTCTGCCCAGAACTGATGCACAATTTCTCCACAAAGTTCTGGGTCTGCCCTGGGGCCTTTTGCCAGTGGGACATGCTTGAAAAACATATAAAAGGACTAAGGGAGGTGTCCAGGAGGCAAACCTCCTCAACTGACTCCTTTCAGTTTTAAGGAGCATCAGCTCTACTCGGAGGTTCCCCTAATGACGGTGCTCTTCACTCTATTTTTGAGAATGAGCCCAGCTACGAAGGAAGCTCTCTTCAGCCACTTGTGTTCAGGACCTCATTCTTTTTGGCTGTGATCCATACTTCATTACCAAAGGTGAGGGTTTAAACATGGACAAACCAGGATATTGAGAGCTTTGCCTTTTGACTCAACTCTTTCATGCTTTGCCTTTCGACTCACCACATCCTCAGGTAAGCAGTAAGGGTGGGGATCTTTTACTCTCTTGGGATTTTGAGGCCACAATTTGATTCAAAATTGATTTTTCATTCAAAACAGATAATGTGAGCCCATTCGTCATGTTCCCAAATTGCTTCAAATTCATTTTGCCTACCTCGCACACCTTGCTCATGTCAAACTCAGACTCATTCAATAAAAAACAAAATGAGCCCAAATCTTTGCATTCAATGAAGACGAGGCCAGCTGAATCTCTCTTTCCTCCAGTTTTGTAGTTTCCTTTTTGTTTTAGTGGTTTCTGTGCATGCATATGTTCCAAAAGCAGCTGTGTGATGACATCAGGACGTTCCGTGTAGTTACAAAATGTAGGCTGACAACCACTGGATTTGCTTTATTTTTTTTTTGTTTATAAAAATTGATTTTGGAACATTTTAAATCGATTCTGAATCTTTGTAAATGAGAATCACAATTCTGATGTTAAACAATTTTTTGGTGCACCCCTTGTATCCTAGCCTGGTTAAAACCAGACCCTTGTCCTTCACTTTGCTTCAGAGGAGTATAAAATAAAATAAAACTGGACTATGTAGGCCTATGTGAGTTTTTTTTTTTATTTGTGGAAAAATGTTAAGCCTTTTGAAAAATGCAGATGTTTAAAGTTTGTCGCCAACAGTAACAGATCAGTGAGACACATGATTTAGGTTCAAACACTGAAGGGACTGACGTAAAATAGCTTTCAATAGTGCTAAATACTTAACAGTATCATCTGCAGAGCTTTCATGGGTGTTTTCTTTTGTAAAAAGGACAAAATGCATCTGCTTTTCTTTGGTGTCAATTCACGCCAAAATCAATTCTTACCAGTCGCAGAGTAGCTGACCCCTGATTGTGTGTATTGCAAGGTAGATGTTTTTCATACTGGAACTGTTTTTGTGTTGCCTTTGGGGTATTACGCATCAAACCCTGAAGTAAAAGGATTTCATCTGCATCTTTTCATCTGCTGCATTGTTGGTGTTCTTTTACTATCTGTTTTCTTTCATCTAAATGCTGTATTAAACAGCAGTGAAAACATGGCTGTATAAGGGATGGTCTCTTCATCTTCCATTTTTTTTTTATTAATTCAGTTGCTTTTAGTTATAATAGCATTAGTCTACCATTATGATTCTTCAATTGTATGAGTTTCTCCCTCATTTATATCACTGAAGGTGAGGAGAAATAACCCGAGCTTTCTGAAGGTTGGTTTGTTCTGCTCAGCTGTAGAGTGATGTGAAAAGTGAAAACATATTTAATGGTTTTCTGACAAAAATAACAGATTAAAAAACCAGCCGTCTCTCATCTTGTTATTATTTTTCTTATTATTTTTGTCTCATGTGTTTGGTCCTGTCATATCATCATTTGTTCCTGCTTCTAGATAAGGCCTTTATTGTCATCGTACAGAGCACAATGAAATTACATTTCAGAACACCCATTCGAAGAAGACAGAACATAACAAACATAGGAGAACAGTATATAGTCTATATGTATCTACTATAGTCCCATCTGAGCTTTCTGGTCATGTTTGATTTGTCTTTCCTGAAATAGACCAAATGCTGTCTCCTTTCCTCCTATGGAATTGGCCAAAAAACCAAAACAAATGCCCTACCACAAAATAAAAACTATGAATGTTTGATGTAGATTGATTCATTAACTATGGGGTTTAGTTTGCTCTAGAGCAGCGTGGTATATGCGGTAGATGGTAGAAACGGTATGAAGTTGGCCTACGGTAGAAATTTACCCTCTACCGTCATATCGTCAGTTACGTCATTGCTAGCCTGGTAAAACCAGACCCATGTCATTTGCTTTGCTTTGGACAAGGGTCTAGACCAGGGATCATCAATTCCAGTCCTCGAGGTCCACAGCCCTGCATGTTTTACTTGTTTCTCTGCTCCAACACACCGGATTTGAATGAATGGATTAGGGATGCAAACAATTAATCGATTTTCGATTAATTGTCGATTAATGGTTTATTAGATTAAAGTTTCTTCT
>JARVGW010240267.1:0-10405 GCA_031762495.1 Anablepsoides rubrolineatus | reverse complement strand
TTCTCACCCTGCACACAGCCTGTTCATACCACTCCCCTCAGGCAGAAGGTTTCAGTCCATTCGGACCAGAACATCCCACCATAAGAACAGTTTCTTCCCCTCTGCCGTCAGACTCTTGAACACCTAGAACCTGTCACTCTATAACTCTGCCTTGGTCACTTTATCACTGTTTTTCAAAATTGCACAACTCTAAATATTGTTTATCTGGTCAATTTTTCTTCTTTCACTGGATCTAATTGCATTACTCCAAACATATTGTCTGCCTTGATTACTGTACTGAACTGGTGTACATATGTTTTACATTTCTTTTATTTTTTATTATATTTTTATTATATTTTTCTTTTTACCCATGTATTTTCTATATTGTTATATTTGATACCTATTACACCTTTATACCAAAGCAAATTCCTAGTCTGTGAACCCTGTTCATTGACAATGGCAATAAAACTGATTCTGATCTGATTCTGATCCAGCCTCTGCAGACGTGTGCTGTGATGTCATCACACGCTGCATCCCAGATCAGATACTTTCCATCTCCATGCTGATAAGTGATAAGTAAAATGATAAGTCCAATAAATAAAACTATGTATACAAATAAATAATGTGTGTTTGTTTTATATTCAGTAAATAATGCCTACATGTTGTGAGGGGGTGAGGTTTCCTCATGTTAAACAAGAAACAACTGGTTTCTGTAAAAGAACCATGGTTTTAGTTCTAGTTTTGTTCAGTAGGGGTTTAAACAATAGATGCATGAGATAATGTTTATAAATAGAGCAGAACCTTTAGATAACTGGATCATGCAGCTTTGAGGTGAACACTGTACGAGCAGAGAGATGATTAGAAAAGCAACAGCTTAGTCTGACGTCTGCAGATCTCCAGCCTGAAATGAATGAGTCATGGACGGGTTTCTGTTCAACCCGATGACATTCTGAGTAACTCACTTCTTTGAATCAGGTGGGTTTTAGCAGGGAAACGGGTCAAACCTGTAGGTCAGGGCTGTTAGACCGGTGGTCCGAGACCTGCACATTAATTCAAACTTTAGTAACAGTGCTTTGCTGCTGTCTGATGGGAAGAGTGTGGGTTTTTTTTTCATGCTGAGTGTTTTTGTGTTCAAAGTTTAGAGAAAGGTTTGGATGGTTTCAAGAAATGTGTTTTAACAAGTGAGAAAAACTAAAACTCAAAGATTGAGGTGCCTGTGGGAGCGTGTCTGCTGGGTGTCTGCAGAGCGAGCCTCAACCATCAGCTGGACTTATTAGATTCAATAGATATATTCACTGAGAAACTCAATGTTTGGGTTTTGATTGGCTGTGAGCCAAAACCATCAAAAGCTTGCTTTACATCACTGTATGAATCTTTATTTTCCCTTTTTGAACTGAAATCAACTGATTTTCTAAGATGTATTAGATATATGTGTAATATAAAACTCTAACAGGAGTTTATTCAGCTGAACTTTCACACAAAGCCCCTCTTCATCATTAAATCTTACTCCAT
This sequence comes from Anablepsoides rubrolineatus, assembly GCA_031762495.1. Lineage (NCBI taxonomy): Eukaryota > Metazoa > Chordata > Actinopteri > Cyprinodontiformes > Rivulidae > Anablepsoides > Anablepsoides rubrolineatus. Next base: position 8,914 of record JARVGW010240267.1, on the reverse strand, counting down.
GTTGTCTCATGGCTAAAACTTTTTATTTTAAACCCAACACTTGAGTGACAGTTCTTTAAAAGTTACAGCTTTAAAACATACAAAGTCCTATCAAAAAGTACAGTAAGCAGAGGTGACGTCCACCTGTGGTTAAACATCTTCCTCCTGAAGGCTGAGCTCCACCCAGCTGACCCCGGCCCCCCCACCATGTTTTGGTGGTGTTATAAGGCGGGCCGGCCGTTGAGTTTGTCGTGCATCAGGGCGATGGCTCCACCTGTGAAGTCTCTGAGAACCTGCACCGTCTCCCTCTGCAGCTGCAGGGACTCCCGCACAAACTCCTGCTGCGTCTCTGCCAGCTGCTGCACCGACTCGGACAGCAGCTCCAGGGAGCGAGACACGGTCTCCAGCAGCACGTTGGTGGCGTGCTGCTCCTGCAGGCTGAGCGACGCGTTCTGCAGCACGCTGTCTCTGGGGTTCTGGCCCAGCGCTGGGAGCGTGGGGGCTGAAGTAGGAGGTGGTCCCTGTCTGTGCAGGCCGTTGTTGAAATGATGATCGTCACTTGTTTTAGCTCTCTGAGTGGATGGAAGCATGTCGTCTCTCTGCTCTTCATCAGAGTCTCCATAGCCAGTTTCTGTATCTACAAAGACATGTTGAGGTTAGACCTGCCTGCAGATTCCATTATACACATTATTATATGATATTGGTCGTTAAAAGGAGAAAGTTGACGGTTATCGGTATCAATTCTTAAAATAATTCATCCTGCATCCCTAATTTAAACCATATAATGTATTGTTTTTAACACTATAGTATACTTTAAAGTGCCTGTGACATCAAATTTCTGTAATAAATGTGAATGCCTTTTTGGAAAGATAACATTAATCAAATATTGTGAAACAAATTTCACGCCGTTGAGATGAACAGTTGAGATATTAATGTGATGAAACACGAAGTGATGTCAAAGGGGAATGTCTGCATGTCAACAGAGCGATGCTACAAGAATTACAGAAGAATCTGATGATTATTTTGAGTCACCATCAGAGTTGGAGCAGAGTTTAAATAGAGAAAATAGAGAGAAAATATGCCAGTTATGAGACCAAATGGGTAAAATCATGTGTATTATGCTAATTTTCTTAAATCTGTTTTGTATTTGAAGGATAAGCAAGTCACAGACCCTTTAAACCCAGTGATGGACCCATACAGAGATCCATCCATGTGTTAATGAACTGTGTGTGAATGCTGACCTTCTGTTGTAGGAACTTCATACTGCACATCAAACGCAGCCTGGGAGGAGTCCCCTGCAATATTTAAATACATTTAGTTTCAGAGAAAAGACACAGTTGTATCAGAGGACAGGAACATGTGTTTGTAAAGAGTTCACTGATACCTGACGGTGTGGGTCCACTCATGCTGCAGGAAGGCGGCGGCGGGAGCATAGCTGCCATGTCCACTCCTCCATTGGGAGAACTCTGCAGTCCAATCATGTCCTCTTCATCCATTTCTTCTTCATCGTCTGGAACATCGTCATCGTCTCCCAGCGGACCAAAGTCACCGGTGCTCTGGTCGCTATCGTCCATCTCCAGAATCTGGAGCACGATTTTCTCTGTTTGACTGAGGTCCCGGGACAGGCGAGAGTTCAGTCCTCTGTTGGGTACTGTCCCAGACCGCATGGCGGCTACCTTCCTCTTGGTGTCACATTTTAGATCAGACCACTTCTTGATCACCTCTATGACCTCACGTTGGCACTCTCCTATCTCGTTGACCCGTGCAGTAATCTCTGCCCATACCCGTTTCTTTGCGTCTGTCGGAACCCCGCGGTTGAATTTACCTTAAAGAACAAACAGAGAAAAAAAAACACTTTATGATCCAGGGAAACTTTTCAAGAGAACAGAAATGAAACCTTACAGGTGTAAGTTTTTCACTGGGTTAAGGCAGGCTGACAAACAGCTGTGTTGTCTCATCTAACAGGTTCACAGTCCTCTACGGGAGAAATCTTGTGCAGCAGGAACTGAATGTGCAGAATTTGAAATTGAATGCAAAGTCAGCAGCATCTTATCAATATGTGATCCATGATGTGATGTAAATGTAACATTTTCTACATATAGATCAAATTAGACTGTTTTTGTCACTTTTACGGTGGATTGCATCAACTCTGTTACATTACAGAAGGGAAACTTCACCAAAGTGAAACATAAATCTATAGATCTGTGTTTGATTACTCTGGCTAATTTAATTCCTGCTGGCACAAGATTTATCCCCTTTTCTCCTAAAGTAGTCAAAGACCTGCCTGTCAGAGCAGAGCAAATCTGTCAAACAATATCTGAACAGCTCAACAGGACTGTGATCATCTGAGAACATTTTGCTCATGAATGTGGTTCAGAGGTGGACGTACCCACAACAATCATACGGTTCTTCCTGACTTCATCCAGCAGGACATGGACTTCACTGAAAGAAAAACGAGCTTTTCTTTTCTTGAAGCGGGCCACACTGTCTTGGTTGTAGTATATTGACGAAGTTGAAGACATCCTCCAGCCTCAGCCAGCTGCTCGGTGGTCTCCACGGTCCTCCTCCGCCTGTGTGGGGGGTCTACAGGCTGACAGCAAAGTAAAACCATGTTGACACTTAAAAGTGAACCAAACTGATTATTATTATTGTTATTATGAAGAGTTTGTGTCAGGCTCAGCAGCTCAGTAATGATCATGAGATGATCAGGTCATGTTTCAGTGTAAGCTACAGGTCTGATGTCACAGAATAAACCATATTTACAGTGATGTTATGATTGTGTCGGAACAATGGAGGAGCAGACACTTTACATGCAGCTAGCTAAATGCTAAATACTAACTACACACATGTTGACAGAAATGTCTTTAAATACACATTGTGCCTAATCTGAAGGACAGTATGGGATTTATTCTGTTTCCTGTCACACAACAAAACACAGCAAAAAGCTAGCTTCCTCCTGCATGGCTCCGGATTAGCTTTAGCCTAGCTTAGCTAAAACATGGCTAACATGATGCATTTCAGACTCAGCTAGGCTTCAATAAGTGTAAACTACTGATATAAACAACCAGAGAGTAAACCCTTACGATATGTCAGATGATTTTATCCAGAAACCTTGGAGAAAACGTCCTGATCACCAACATATCACTTATCAAGCTAACCTGTTTGCTGCTAACGCTGCACAAACTAGTTCCGGTTTGAGTTGAGAAAATAAAGCTCAAACTCACAAAACTCATATCGATACGATAGGACTGCATCCACACATTGTGTTAGTTTCACAAGTAAAGTGTGTCAGTTATTACAATCTGGCATGTTACTTTCCTAAAGAGGTTACGTTATTAAATTAATAAAATATTTCTTATTTCAGTTTTTTAAGTGTTTTTATTTTGAAGGGCTGGTTCTGCGGCTGCGTTTAGCGCTATATTTTTATATATATATATATATATATTATATATATATATATAAATAAATAAATATAAAGACTTATTTTCTCCTTCAGATAAAACACATTTTTACACTTTTAGGCGCAGATCCTAACAAAATCTAAATTTTTATTCAGATCAAAGAACAAACATCCATTAAATGAGCTTTATTTCAAATATGGCACAGGCATTAGACAGCACATTCAGTAACAATTTAAAGGCTAGAGCAGGAGGTATTCATAAAACCTTTTAAAATCCCATTTCCCCCAGTGGCTACATGCATTAGTGGCACACATCAATAAATCTGAACACACACTGTGCTGAACCTGGAGCAGACAACTGGGTTGTGTTTACAGTGACAACAATAAAAGTGCTACCTGCTTTCCAACATGGCTGTTGCTTTTTGCACATATTGAACACATGCTAAAGAAAGAGTTAATATGTGTAGACCTCCCTGACAGCAGTGGGTTTAAACAGAACCTTCATGGTGTCCACATCACAACAGGTTCTGTTTTTGTGGCACAAACTCATAAAAAAAACAGAAACAAAAAGCTGTAAGAGGTGCAGGGCGAGGCTGAACGCTGTGGTTTTACAAGGAGAAATTCACAGAAAGTCACTCAGCCTGAGCACACCCAAGGAGCTCAGAGACAGATCTGAACAGGTGGAAATACCTGTGTGACCTGCCTCTGCTGCGTGTACCAGCTGAACTTTCTGAGAAAACTGTGAGTGTTGTGGAGAAGCCGGGGCTGGCATGGCAAGAAGTGAAGTTACATAATAATTCTAATAATTATCTGATGTGACCAGTCTGAGCAGTGCAGCCTCTTCGAGTCTCTCACACGGTTAGACTTCTTGAAGCGGACCAGACTCATGTGGTCCTGTTCAGACCTAAAACAAGTGTCTAACTGAAGGCTGCTGACTGAACCTGTTCTATAAACCTACATGTTTCAGCTCCAGGGACTGTAAAGTGGTGTGTGGATAGATAAAGTGGTTTCAGAATACAAGCAGGGGGCAGGGGGCAGGGGTCTCTCCAGGACTCAGGAGTACATGGTCAGCTGGAGCCACTGCAGAGAAAGAACAGGTCCACAGTTTATGATCAACAAACTCAATCATCCTGAAAACCCTCCAATATACAGATGTTAGACTATGAAAGTGAAACAGCTGGTTTTAGACCATAACATCTCTTTCAGACAGCTTCTTCTTACATCCACAGTTAATCCTGGTGGATGTGGTTCATCCTTCTTGGTGGTATGCTGACATTACCCTGGAAACCCCCCACACTAAAATGACAGCTGTTTCACTTTCATTGTCTAACCCCTGTACTTACCTCCTGTACGTTGACTTTGATAGTCCCGTTGTTGTCCTTATCCAGGGTCTTGAATGCACCTGGACCAGATCAGATCAGATGTTTTCATACACAGTCTTTATACTGAACGGACTCTGAACCAACACAACCAGTTCTGCACTCAGACTTACGGCACATGGCGTCGAGCCGGACCAGGCAGCCGATGTAGTTATCAAAGTCCATGTTGCCGCTTTCATCACTGTATCTGCGAATGATCATCTGGAAGATCTGTTCGTTCAGAGGGAACCCTGAGGAACAGAGAACGGATCAAACCGGTCCGAACTTCCACCAGAATCACACACCCATTGAGATATCTTCAGAATGAAAAAGGCATACCAGCTTTGGTGAAGGCGACGGGCAGCTCAGAGGCACTGATGACACCAGAGTGGTCACAGTCACAGGTCTTGTACACGCCCTAAACCGTTAACACGAGAGAGATTTACAGGAGCTGCACCATTATCACAATCAAAATACCAGACACACAGCAGAGGGTCAAACAACACTAAAATTATTTGATACAGATTATTTGATACAACCACAGAGTTAAAGTGAAGCAGAACCCACCTGCCACAGTTTAATATTGTTCCAGAGTTGTTTAAACTCATGGAAGCCCAGTTTTCCTGTGCTGTCGCTCTGAAACAGGATTAAGTGTTTAACTCGTCTGTTGGAGACCTTCTGTGTTGATGTGACAGAACTCAGCACATCCTCACCAACATGATTACATGAAATAAAGACCTAGCATTCCTTAAAGCACTTCATTCATAGCAGACATTCAGTCGAAGGCAGTGTTTCTCAATTCTAGTCCTCAAGGCCCACTCTCCTGTATGTTTTAGATGTTTCCCTGCATTGGCACACCTGATTTGAATGAATGACAGATTGACATGGTTCTGCAGAACTTAAAGACCTGCTAAAGGTTGAGAAACACTGGTCTAAAGTCACCTGATGACAGCTGCAGTCATGCTGGATAAACCTGCAGGATCTCCTGCAGTGACAGCTGGTAGAGCTCAGAGTTTGTTCACCTAATAAAAGACTATACAATGTGTCATGTCTTTAAAAGTCAGTAGTAAACAACCCCAATAAATTTCTTCAATTCCATACTTTTGTCCTCAGAATTGAGTGATTCCATATTTTTTCCCTGTGCTTGGTCAATAAGTCACACACACAGAGGATACGTCCATGACTGCCACCATGCTCCTGCAGGACTCGATGGTGAAACCATCGGTCTTCAGGTCTCCATCTGAAACATAAAAGTCTTCCATGAGGTCACCACAGGAGGACACAGCAGCTAATGTCAGTGTCTCACTGTGTCTCACTTGTCCAGTGAGAAACTAAAAAAAGATCTTACGTTTCCCAATGATCTTGTTGAGGATGTTCATCAGCTCAGTTGGGCTCACCTCCATGTCCTGTGGTACAAACAAAGAACTGCAGAAACATCCTTCAACCACTTAACCACCAAGAATCAAAGAGGATCACTCACATCACCAGCTAGCTGCTGGAAAACCCTACGAAACTGTTTTTCCTCATCGTTTTCATGCTTCTCTGCGTAGGCAACCGGCCTGCGAGGGGGGGGCTGTGGGACAGGGGGCATCAAGACAAGGTTAAACCCACCTACACCATTAGAATGATGGCATCAGGTCTGTTACTTACAGGTTGCGAGGGAGTGAACTGATCTGGGTCAATCTTGCTGCAAAGATAGAAGGATGGAGACTGAACTAGAATGAACCGATTCATTTTAAAGACTAATTTGTTTCATTTTTAAAAACGGAACAGTCTCATTTTAAAAACAATTAAATTTAAAGACTGAAGACTGAACTGATTCATTTTTAAAAACAGACCAAATTAATTTTAAATGATTCAATTTAAAAACAAGATAGAGACTAGAAACTCCAGACTGAACAGATTCATTTAAAACGATTCATTTTAAAGAAAGAAGGATAGAGTCAAACACCAGACTGAACTGATTCATTTTAAACAACTCAATTTAAAGACAAGATAGAGACTAGAAACTCCAGACTGAACTGATTCATTTCATTCACATCTTTTGTGCAGATTCTCACCCGACAACATCGATGATGCCGCTGATGAACTTTTGGGCGAAGAACATCTTCTGATGAATGGAAGTAAAGAAACACTTGTGAATATGAAAGATTCAGACAAACTCCACCTGACTGAAAAGCCAGGCACTCAGGAGGACCAGAATCCTCTGTCCTCAGTTGTGCATCACACAAACGTCCACACCAAACCAGTGCAAATGAACAAAACCAGGCTGTTAACACATAAATTAAGATTCAGGGCATTAACAGTCATTTGTGTTAATGTTGTTCACTTTGTTTATCTTTAAAACAAGGGACAATACAAACTAAACGAGTCATTTGAGTCATTCTCCTTTGCAGTCCCTGCAGGGTAACCTACAGCAACTACAGTGGTTTTAAATAATAAAATGACGTGATCCTACAGTAAAGAGTTACACAGCACCTTTACTCTAAGCTTGATGACATGTTGGAGGAGTTAACCACCACTTCTGGCAGATTTAGGGACCAGTTTGTTCCTCAGTTCTGCAGGTTCAGTTCCAGAGGACCCTCTGAACAGAACCTGACTAATGCTGTTCAAGCAAAGCATGAAGAGTTTGATACAAATGTCTGCACAGTTAATCAGGTTTACACAGGATAACAAATATAACTACCTGACTTTAAAAAACTAATTTGACTTCATATTATTATCAGAATCCCCACAATACCTGGAGGATCACTGTCCTGCAGGTGTTACAGCGTCCTCTGTTTCAACACACCTGGTCTGAATGAACAGGTAACAAGTTTGTGCAGAACAGGAAGAGGCGCTCCTGTCACTGACTGCAGACAAACAGGTAACAAATAAGTAAAAAAGGTGCAGGACAGAGGCTCTCCTGTACCAGGACCCCCCTGCACAGCTTAAAATCTTCCTTATATCTACATTTATTCACATTAAAATAATTCCACCAGTCAGTTTTTATTTTTATAAAGTGAGGTTTCAAAAAGGAGCGACTCCATTATCACCATGTACAACAATCACTTCCTGGTTTCTGCACATCATGACATATGAGATAAACACCGACAACCACACAGAAAATAAAACACCAGAACAGAAACATGTCAGGTTTTATTTTAAACACGATGAAAATAAATAAATCACTCTCTAAGAGTGATTTATTTATTTATTTATTTTTAGGTTAAGGTTTTCAGGTTAGATTGTTTCACACACAGCTCAAATAATTGTTTGAGCTTGTTTAATGTTTTTATTTTAAAACAAGCTGTTTTAGTGGCTTTGTGAACACTTTAACACTGTCAAACTTAAAGTAAAGCACACAGATAGGCTGTAAAGTGGGGCGTGTTAGCTGATTTAGCTAAGTTAGCTTCGCTATCATCCAGCAGAACTGGGCCTACTGGACTCAACAACAATCCAACCCGACAATATTTTGCAGTAAATGCCGATTTTTCTGCTAAACTCGACGTTTAAATGGAACATACCGTGAAGAGAGGGAGCTTCTTACAGAAAGTGACCGAGCTCTGGCGTGAGAGACACTGAACGCAGCTGCGACGTGCTGTCCGAGGCTCCGTGAACACACCTTGACTGCGCATGCGCAATCAATACTGCACAGATAGACGCTCCCAGTTAGGTAATTTTGACCAAATGTGACTTAATCCTCATTTTGATATGATGGGTCACATATTTAGGAGGGAAACAGATCACTGCCTATAATCACATGTAAAAGTTATCAGGTGAAAGCAGCAGAACTTTGTATCAAAGATTCAAAGAGTTTACTGTCATAAACTCAGCTGAGAAATGAATTTCTTACTTTGCCTCAGTGAAGGGACAGGTTAACAAAGCAGATGTAAAAAGACTAAAAGTTAACAGAATAAGATAAAATAGAAGAACATGATATGTGCTTAAAATAATTGAAAATATTTTTGTTACATTCTGAAATTTAAACTATAATCTGCTGACAGAGGTAAAGAGAAAACTGCTGCTGGTCATATTTATGACCATCAGAGGGCGCTGCTGTAACAGCAGAGGACAGCAGAGGACAGCAGTCTCCAGTGGATCAGGAGCCTCGTGTATAAACGGTGCGTACGCATAAAAAAGTTGCGTGCGCCAGGTTTTACGCACACGTTGGGATGTATCAAAACCAACGTTGCGT
>JARVGW010240219.1:0-10411 GCA_031762495.1 Anablepsoides rubrolineatus | reverse complement strand
TGTTTTGTGTTTACAGTTTAGAGAAATGGATGGATGGTTTCAAGAAATGTGTTTTAGCAACTGAGAAAAACTGTAATTCCTTTATTTAACCAGGTAAAACCCCATTGAGATCGAGATTTCATTTGCAAGAGGGACCTGGGCCTAAAAAAACAATAAAATATACAGACAAAGGTGAAATTATGATGATTGTTGTATTTCACAAGTGGTAATGTTGCTTAGATGATTATCAAATTGCACATTACATACATTACACATAATGTACTGCACAGATTGTAAAGTCCTTGCAAAAATAATGATAAAATAAATTTGGAGAATTCTTGCGACACAGTGTGATTAATGTTGGTCAACAGACTTCCCATCAGAGCTATAGTATAATAGAGTTGTTTTTCTTAAAAATATATAAAAAAGTGAGTGGCTGCGATGAAGATAAAACTCTTGAACATGTCCCAACATCATGTGGAAGTTTCTTTGATGAGCTCTAAACCCTGACAGATTATTTTTTTATTATTATTTGTACACACATTTGATTTGCAACCAATTTCTCTAGATTTTTTCAGATGACTGGGAGATTAAAAATAGGTCTATATTTGGGCAGAACTCCAGAATTAAGATCAGGTTTTTTTATGTAATTGGTTTAATTACAGTAAATTTAAAGCTCTGTGACATATAACCATTCATTAAAGACAAATTAAGCAGATTCAGAATAGGGATATTAATTAAGGGAAAAACCTCTTTGAATCAGGTTTGGAGGGCGGCACGCCTCCAGCCCTGGCCCAGATGGGGTCCGAGCGGGGCACAGAAGAAGATCCACCCTCAATTTACACTGGGTGCTGTTCTGCTCTGGTCTGAACTCTGGAGTAAATATTCAACCAACAGGAGTATTTACACTGGCTCTTCACGATGGTGCAGGGCAGCGTGTGGACCAAGATTCACCAAAATTAGATTTAATCTTTTGCCTGATGCCAGAGCTGCTCTGGAGTCAATTTACAAAAATCATACTGCACCAACAGGAAGAAGAACAAGCATAACTTCCATATTTACAAAATAATTAACCAAAGACAGAACAATTTTGTCAAAATGTTTGCTATATTTGTAATTATATGACTACAGTATATTAATACATAAATGCTGTCAAAATGTATCAAGATGGAAACATGCAGCTTGCAACATATGAATACACACATGATGCATGGATTTTATTCTTAAATCAGAAGTTTAAAAAAGTCAACAACGATGCAGTTTCAGCTTCAGTCTATCTTCCACAGAATGACTTATTTTACTCAAACTTCTACATTTATCACTGGGTTTATTGTGCGATCTCACATTTCCTGCACATTTCTTCTCACTCCTCACACTGGATCAGGATTGGCTCAGAAGCAGCAGGGAGTCGACCCTCCCAGGCCTGAGGCGAGCTGGAGAAAGCAGGCCCTCCCCTGAATGCATCCAGAACAGCCTGCTCTGCTTTGTTTTAGAACCTCTTCCAAGGACAAGATCCAGCGGTAACTTGTTCAGTTTCCCACAGAAGTTGAATTTCAGCATTTTAATACATGATATAATACACCTTTACAAACATTTTGGTGAAGAAATTGTTTGGTAAGAATTTAGTTTGCAGATTTTCATGTTTCCCTTACTAAATGCTGGATATTTCTAATCAAGAAATTGAACAAGTTATAGAAATCAAACTGCTGGGAGTTACAACTGATCAAACATTATCATGGTCCACACATATTCAAAAAATAGTGATTAAAATAAGTAGAAATATTGCTGTAATTCAGTGTAATGCTCATTGTATGTCTCCTGTAATGAGAACACTTGTAACACAGTGTTCAGTTCCATGACTAATGTCTTGCTGTGTCCAACAGCTCAATAAAAATCTAGACAAATTGTTGTTTAAAACAAAGCTGCAAGATTAACACTTGGTTGTTTTACAGCCAGTGTAGATTTCATTCATAAGAGTATTTTATCTTACATAAGAGTCTATTGGGGGCACTGTGGCACAGTTGTTAAAGCTGATGCCTGTCAGCAAGAAGGTCGCTGGTTCAAATCCTGGCCCGGGGACCTTTCTGGGAGATGTTCTCCCACAGACCAAAAACATGACTGTTAGGTAACTCTAAATTGTCCCTAGGTGTGAATGAGAGAGTGAATGGTTGTTTGTCTTGTTTGTCTCTATGTGTGTCCCTGTGATGGACTTGTGACCTGTCCAGGGTGTACCCCGCCCCTCACACTGTGACTGCTGAATGTGGGCACCAGTGACACTTAAAGGAATAAGCGTGTACAGATAATGGATGGATGGATGGAGTCTATTATGGTTTAAAGTCCATGACAAACTTAGTCTTCTCTTTTTTCATAAAATTTGGAGATTCCATGTCTGTTTGCTCTGCACTCTTTAAACAGACTAAAGCAACACAAGCCTCTGCAGTGACATTTCCTTTATCTCTACCTAAACCTAATGCACTCAAAATACATCTGTAATAAGAAACAGCTAAAAGAAACATAATAGTAGCTACAAACTGTAAAACACAAGCTAATAGCTAAGGGAAGCAAAACACTAACCAAAATTCTAAATTACCAAATGCTTGCAAACAATATCAGAGGCTAGTTAAAAGAGAAATGTATCCAATGCTAAATATAGGAAAATCAGAGCTATAAGCTAAGATTAGCAAAAGCTCGGCTAATAATAGGAAAGCACTAAAAGGAGCAAAATGCTAGCCTAATGTTGCAAAGGATAGCTAAAAGCATATGTATTCATAGAGTAGCTAAAAACAAAATAGCAAATGGCTAGCTTTAAGTTAAAACTGTGGTAAAATGGTTATTCAATGCTGAAAGTAACAAAAAGCTAGATAAAGGTAACTAAACACTAGTTAAAAACTAAGAGATACAACACTAGTTAAAAGAAGCAGAACATTGGCTAAAGGTAGGACAAACATTTTTAAAAAATCTAAAAACAACCTAATAGTAGCTACAAAATGTAAAAATAATTAGATAAAAGCCAAGTGAAGCATAACACTAGCTAAAATTAAAGAGCACCACATGCTTGCCAAAAAATACCAAATTAAAACTTTCTCAATTTTCTGGTATCTCAGAACAAAAAAACTATTTCAGAGTAGCCTCAGTTCTCAGTCTTAAACACCAGACAAACCTGTAGAGAAATGTTGCCCTCTGCTGGTCGTTAAGGGCTTCTGCATTGGCTTCACTTCTTTGACCAGGAGGAAATTTCAGTGTTTAAAAGAGACATTCAGCATTCAGTTTTTGAGTGAAATCGTTGCAGAACTGAAGGCAGACAAGAGCGTTTATTCATCCATACAGGAATAATAATTTTAAAAATAATTTAATAACACAAATGCAGATTTATCTCAACTCTAAACTCTTTGAGAAAAGGCTCGTAAACAAGCAGAAAACTCTGATACAACTTGATACAGTCAAGGTTAAGTATGTTGTAACGTTTCAACAAACAAACAAACTGAAATAAATAATTTGCAGTCTCAATGAGTTTAAACAGCTGCATGATGTTTGTTGGATGAGACAATGTTGTTGGGCAGCAGGTTGGTCAACTGCTGCTTCTTCAGCTCCATCTTTTCTTTTGCTCTGAAAAAAGCAAATACAGCCAAAATTAATCCACAGATTAAACATGAAGCCAAGTGACAATTTGGTAACAAATAAATATTCATCACTTCTTTGATATCTATAAGTTCAATTCAGTTTAAATATAAACCAAGCTTTTAAAAATCATTTTCCCGCCTGGACTCTGCAGTGAACGCTCACCTGTCTGGAAATTCGATGTCATCTATGGTGTCGGGCAGTGGCACACCTCTGGTCTCTGGGAGCAGGAGGACCAAACCACCGGCCAGGAAAGCCAAAAACCCTGAATAAGAGAACCCCCCCCCACCAGATCCCACTTCATAAAAATACATTCCTTTTTTATACACTAAGCAGATAAATACAAATGTTTTTAATCTAACACACCTGTATGAAAACAGGGACTAAGTCAAATAAAAATTTAAAACCAAACCGAATATGATGAGTGGCAGCTCGAGCCAGATGACGGCCAGTCTGTAGAGCAGGAAGGGAGCCACGATGCCTCCAACGTCACACAGAGTGGAACAAACTGACACGCCAAAGTTCCTGCAGAAACAAACAAAACAGGAACAAAGTCTTAAAAAGACAAAACATGGAAACCATGAAGATCAAACTAAATGTGCTCAGGAGTTAGAGTTTTTCTGAGCAGGCTCTGCATACTTTAACACACAAAATACATGCATATAATAATTATGATGATGCTTGATAATAGCATCAGAGGAGTCATCTAAGCTTACATTTATTTAAAGGACCTGTGACATCTAATTTTGTAATAAATATGAATGTAGAGACAGACTGCAGAGAACAATCTGATGTTTAAATTATTTTAAGTCTCTATCAAACAGGTGAAGAAAAGTCAAATAATATTAGTTTATAAAAGAAAGACCAGAGACAACTCTTTTTGCTAAAGAGTTCCCCTTTGATGTCACTTCCTCTTTCACTTTTCAAAAGGAACTATGCCAATTATATGACAAAATTGGTAAGATTATGTGTATTATGCCTAGTTTCTTAAAAATAAAAATGTTTTTCATTTTAGTGTTTTCAGGATATGCACTTTAAACATGTATTTTAGCGTACACTGCCCCTCACACAGCTGGATATGGGCACCAGTGACCCTGAAAGGAAGAAGCGGGTATAGATAATGGATGGACGGACTTATTTTCCAACCCAAACCCCAACGGGCTGATAGCTCCCTCTTGTGGGCCTAATTTTGCCTGCAGGCCACCATTTTCTGATCAGTGACACAAATGGACAGCAGGAAGTGTTGATCGTTTTGTGGATTTCACCTGACAAATGTTGGGTAGAGCTCCGTGTTAACAAACACCACCATCTCAAAGGTCATGGTGATGCCGAGCCGACCAATGCAGGCCACCACCGTCTTCCACCAGAACATGGCTGCAGGGATGGAGGAAACACCAAACCTTACAAAACAAAGAATCAGTAACCAAGCGCGTCTGTCTTTATCGTTAATACTCACTCTCAGGAATGAAGGCGGTGATGAAGCAGGAGACTCCAGCCACGATGTTGGCAGTGGCGAATGGGAGGCGTCGGCCGATGCGCTCGATGGTGAAGAGGATGAGGAAGGCGGCAGGAAACTCCACCAGACCGGAGATGAGGAAGTCGACGTAGACGTTTCCTCCCAGGATCCCGAGCCGCATGATGAGACCCTGGTAAACCACGGCGCTGGTGAACCTGGACCCGTGTTCGACCGACAGGTAAACAGAGATTTAACAATAAAAGCTAAATAAAACCAAATCAGCAGCTGTGTTTTCAGAGAAGCCCACCAGTTGTAGCTGAGAATAAACGTGTGTTTTCTCATTTTGGGAGTTCTGATCAGGTCCATGAAGGAGGCGGTGCTGGACTCGGCGTTGTCGTCCGACAAACTCTGCAAATTCAAACAGAAAATTACAACTATTAAACACGTTTCTCTGACTTTTTACATTGGTGGGTAAATTTTCAGCATCTACCTCAATTTTCTTGGACAGAGTCATCTTGTTTTCTTTTGCCATGTCTTTGGTGATTTTTACAGCTTTGGACTTTTGGTTCTGAGAGAGGAGCCATCGTGGAGACTCTGGGATGAACCTTGGATCAGAAAGAGAAAAAAAAACTGTAGATATGGAAGAAATGTGTGGACTAAAACAATTGGAAACAGCTAAGTTTGTTTACATTAAAGGAGACGTGATGCTTTTAAATCTTTCCTTTTCACATTTAAATCCATCAGTTGGGGTTTATATCCTGTTTATTGTAACTCCACAAGCCCCGCCCCTTTTCTGGGGTGTGTCTCAGATCAACTTGTTTCGATGCTGTCTCTTTGAACCCAAACTTTATTTACAAATTTATTAAACAAAGTGAACAAGGGAAGACTTGTCCATCCAGCCTTACATGTTGAAGCCAGAGTCTGACACAGAACCAGAGGAGAACAAAGACCACCAAACTGTAGTTGGTAGGTCCAGACCTTATTTAGAAGTTCCGTCGCAAAAAATAATTTGATATAATAGCCAGAAAAAGTCACAGAAAATAGAGACAATTGAACAGGCTGAAAAATATGACCCAAACAGAATATAAAGATATGTTTAATGTGATCTTTTATCCTAAAGGACCTGTCAATGATAATTTGTGCCAACTTACAAATAAAAAGTGACTAAATCACTAATAAAAGTTATATATTCGATCAGTTTATTAGCATTGCAGTATGAGAGAGACTTCCAGTTGATTTTTTTAATTATATCTTCAACGTAGATGTCTTTAAATATTTCACAAGTTGGCATGAGTTGTCTAAAACGTTATAGTGTAACTGGCCTTAAACGTGGACCCTCCTCACCCATGGGGAGGTGGCTGACGTAAAGACCTTAGTGTTTGTGTAAAACTGGTGTTTTCTCACCAGTAGTACGAGAGGAAGAGGATGTAAGGAGCGGTGATGGCGACCTGCAGCCAGCGCCAGTCGGCGATGAAGTAGGCTAGCAGAGGGAGGAGGAGGATGCCAACGCTGAAGAACATCTGGTACACGACCCCAACCGTTCGTCTGAACTCCACCCCAACGATCTCTGTGACTGAAACAGAACTTTAGTTTTTATTCTGCCGATGTCCTCGGCAGAGACGAGCCGTTCTTACTCAGCACGTATCCGGCCACCCAGCCTCCTTTTACTCCGAACCCATAAAGAGTTCTGAAAACCAGTAAAGACACGTAGTTCGGAGCCACGGCGACCAGGATGCCTGCGATCCCGTTCAGCAAGTTGGACAGGAGGAAGCTCATCTTCCTGCCAAACCTGAAGGGAAAACAATTTAGAAAGAACCAAACAAAAACTTAACAATCTACATGAAGAACTAGAGAAATGGTACGAATGTAACGATTCACTCAAGCCTTGATTTGTTCACAGTTATGATTCTTTTTTAACAAAATAAATCGTAGCCATTTTATAACCAAATATGGTTCTTCTACTTGATGAAACCGTAACTGCTGTTGTTTTAGTAACAAAATATAATACCAAACAAACATGTTATTAAGCTATCAAACTATTATACACAAACAATGAAAGTGATTCATTAATTTTTATAAATTGATTCACATTTTAAGCAGTTAGAATCGATCATTAATCCGTTTTCAATTGTTTCATCTCCAGGAAATGGTTTAATTTTGCCGCCAGACTGAGTTTGTTTTTCAAGGATCAGACTATTTTATCATTAAAAACTGTTGCATCAGATTAGATTTAGATTTAGTTTGGTAAATTTACGACATTACAAGAAAAAGAAAACCAAATAAAAACACTATTTTACCTTAGTCCAAATGTGAGGTAAAAGTCTAAAAACCTTCTCCAGAGGACCTGAGGGATCTGCAGTTTGTCTTACGTGATGCAGGAACAATCTAACAACTCGTCCTTTGGGTTTCGCTGCACTGAACCTGAACGAGGATGGAAGGTTTCAGGGCAACACACTCACCTGTCAGCCAGGTAACCGATGGCGATGCTGCCGATCAGGAAGCCCACGTTCAGAGTGGACTGGTACAGATCCACCAACCATCCGTCAGAACAGACCAGGTCGAACTGAAACATCAAATCCACCTCTGTCACCACGTCGGGTTCAAAAACGTCTTATCACAAAAAACAAAATGTTTTATTTGGTCTTTTACCTGCAGGACCACCGGACCCATCTCTGTTAGATAATAATGAAAATAAAGTGTCTGACTTCAGTGTCTAAATCTAAATAAGTTAAACACATGAGGTGGACTGATCCTGAAGACTGATAGCTGAATAAACAGAAGTTTTTTAAAACTTGACTATTGAATTAAAAATTAACAGCTTATTTTTGTTACATTTATTTAAAAATAAAAATATATTTAACTGTAAAAACATCTTTACTTCTGTTTCTGTTGATTTATTTGTGTTTTAATCCAGAGCGGTCTACCATTGGGTGGGTTATGCTGTCTGCCTATTTATTTATTGAATTATTTATACGCACGTTGTATACTTTTGTAAATGATTCAATAATAAATAAAATGTTTTTACTGTGATTTATTAAACTTTCCTGTTTTCTGTGTATTTTCTCTCCATTTTTTTCTGTTCAGCAGTTCAAAAATGAACAAAAAGTTTAGTTTTTTACTTCATTTTTTTCCAACAGTAACAAACATTTTACATTTTTTCGATACTATATACCTAAATTCATAATTATTTATCTGGTGTTTTACAGTATCGCTAGGAAAAAATATTGTGACAACAGCATACATCAACCCCTTTGGATCTTTACCTGTAAGAGCCCCCAAAATCCGTAACTTTTGCAAAAAATCTCTACTACTTGCACCTGCGCGGGGTGGGTGCTGTCAGCCGCAGAGGTGACAGGAGAGAGGAAGATATGGAGGACTTATTTCTAGTCTTATTGTTAACAGCAAAACAGGTTGGAAGATGGTTATATGATGTTATTGGTTTTTTTAACATCCTACAGACTCTGATATGTTCATTTGAAACTGAAGTTTTGAAAAAATCAGTAAAACTTGAAAAAATCATTGAGATTGCTCAATAAATCCATATGCCTGCAAAATGAGGAAAAATCCATGTAAATGACAGACAATCCATACACCTCGACATGCAACAGACTAAAACCCTGCATGCTGTTTTCAGCAGATATGTTTAAACCTACATGACATCGTAAATTTAGAAATCAGGTCAAAGTTACCTACAGACAAGAGCTATTGTCAGAGCAAATGATGTCATTTTATTGGGGGGGTATATTGACTGGATTAAATTATTGTGGGGGGCATAACCCCCCCCCCCCCAATTTGCCTGCAAATTACGCCTATGGTTTTAACTCACCTCAGTAACAAATGATCTTCTTCCCTCATAGTCGTACTCCCAGCCCTCTGTGCACCCGGCTGTGTGGGTCCTCCTCAGGTCCAGTTCCTGCAGGTCACAGGTGGGTCCTGTAGAGTTCCAGTCCACCTGGTACCCCTCACAGCTGCTGTGCTTCAGGACCCCGGAGCTGTTGACCAGAGGGGCCGTCAGGCTGCGAGTCTCTGCCGGACTCCAGCCGCACGCCTGCCTCCTCTCCTGGGCTGCGGGGTCCCGGCACCAGTGACCCGGGGTGAAGCCCTGGAAGACGATGCCCACGTACACGCCCGCCCACGGCATGGACACCATACACAGCAGGCCGAAGATCCGTTTCTGGCTGCGGCCGAACTTCCCCGCTTCATCCAGGATGTCATCAAACGAAGCCATGGGAGCGGAGGAGTTTGGACAAACAGCTGATCTGTATTCTGAGCCTCTCTCTGCACACTGACCATTGAAGCTGCAGCACACTGCGGTTTTTAACTGGACGGACCGGAGCAAAGGTCCACAGAGACATGATGCTTCTTTACAGGCTGGGCAGCGGAGCAGAAAAACTCATTTGCTCCCAGTTTTCCAAGAAGTTAGAGACAAACGTAAAAAGTTGGCTGAACTCCTGCAGGAGCTGCTTAGAAGTTCATTATGAGAAGAAACCAAAGAGTTAACATTTAAAGACAGATTCTGGGTAAAAGATCGGTCACTTTGCAGGCAGAAAGTTTACAAATAAATCCTTTAGTTTTAAAAAGTTTTTGTAAAGGCAAACAAATTAAACCAAGTCTGTTCTGATGTGTTCATCTACCAGAGTCAACATATAGTTTCTTAAAACAAATCTAAAAATCAATAAGTTCAATAAGACAAATTACAAATTGGTTTTAAGTCTTAACATCATTTAATTTGATTATAAAAAGTTAAATTTATGGAAAACCTATATTAGAAATAAATCTTACTTTTAACATCCAAAGCTCTTAACCAAGCTTCTTATTGTTCCAAAAATGTGTTTTTATAGAGAAATATACCTACAGGTAGATTAAAACGTTATAGAAATAAAGTGAATTAAAAAATAACCTGATTGTTTTTTTTGTGGGTTGAATAAAATACTTTGAATTGAAACGGTTAAAAAGTTCAAATAAATTTTAGTCATTTATGTAATCAGTTTCTTAATTTATTCTGATAATTTAAGTTAAAGTAATATTTAAACACTTAAATAAGATTTATCTGTACTGTAGTTAATATTTTTATCTTAAGTCTAAATTAAGTTTCAAAAATCTAAATAAATCCAGAAAAGTTAAAGAATCATCAAATCAGTCTAAAACATTTTAAAAGTTTGTTTTTTTGTTTCTTTCAAGCTTAGAGTCACAGAATCAGTTCATGCAAAACAACAAGTTGCAGATCACTTATTTATTCAAATAATGCATTCATTTTCACATAGATTTTCTTTTAAATAAGAAAAAAAAACAGGCAAAGAGCTGCAAACAACATAATTTAGACCAACTCGTACACAAAATGATCTGTGAGTACCGAAT
>JARVGW010240140.1:0-10423 GCA_031762495.1 Anablepsoides rubrolineatus | reverse complement strand
GTTTCAAAAATCCGGAGGTGCACGACCTCGCGACAGGGCACCGCAAAGGGCCAACGCGCGGGGGCGGGGACGCCGTACTTGCGTCACACGCGCCCTCGGCAACGCGTCGACAATGAACCAGCCTTACATCTGCTACACCTGGCAGGTGAGACACTCAGGTGGGAGGACCATCTTGACTGGTCAGATTAACTGGGAGGCCACATGTTGAGAACTGATCATCTCTCTTCAGGACAGGAACAGGAAGTTGAGGGAGGGCCAGCCGTCAGCTTAAGGGTGTCGACTCATTCAGGCTGACCTTTAGCCCTGTTAGTGGGAACCACTTGAACTTTGGTTTCAGTTCAACTCAACTCATTTGACTTCATATATCCTACTAATGTTGCTGTATTTATTTTATTTTTTTCAATGTTTCCATTTCAAATCTGGGCCCTGAATGCTCTGTCAGAACCACAATATTTCTAATAATGATCTGCTTATATTCATTTTAAGTGGGGGTTAAATAAATGAATTTTCAACATGTGGACCGTTGACAATGTGGCTAAAGAGACTACTTCATTATTAGAGCCCAAAACTTGATGTTCATGACACAAGCAGACAGCAGTAAAAGATGAGAAATCTCTGAAGAGTTATAACCCCACCCACAGACTGACTTGTAGGCAGCTTGTTAGCAACAAATATAAATGAGTAACTATTTCCAGCTTTGACAATGATGAGTAAAATATCATGAAATCCAGGTATGACCAACAGTTTTCTTCTTTATAATGAGGAACCATCTTTAAATGGAACACATCATGCAATATCCACTTTTTTTAGCTGCCATTAAATGCATTTTGTTGTGTACTTAGAGTCTCTATGAGTTCAGAAAATTAGAATTTAGTCT
Source organism: Anablepsoides rubrolineatus (assembly GCA_031762495.1). Taxonomy (NCBI): domain Eukaryota; kingdom Metazoa; phylum Chordata; class Actinopteri; order Cyprinodontiformes; family Rivulidae; genus Anablepsoides; species Anablepsoides rubrolineatus. Next base: position 9,546 of record JARVGW010240140.1, on the reverse strand, counting down.
CTCCTGGAGCTGCAATGGTATTGTTCTATTCTGCTTGGGTTATAATTTGCCATTCATTTAATTTTCTTCATACTCTATTACGTTTACACCTCAGTATTTGCGATGGAACATCTAAATAAGGTCTGGAGTTACTAATTACAATTTGGTAATCTTCATTCTTCTCTGGCTCTGAGTCAGACTCTGACTCCAACATGTAAGATGTCATCCAATTGATACTGTATGTGTGATGAGCTGAACTGATGAAGACTGACTGATGAGTTCAGACGTCAGCGCTGCAGTACTCCAGTGTGTTGGGTGGGAAAGTATTAGTATTATGACAAATAAATATCACTTCTTCTTTTATAAGTTCAAGTTCTGACCCCAGCTTTAGGGATCCCTCACACCCCAACACAGAGGCATGACAAACAGTTTGATGAAATTTGCATGTGTGTGTGTTGATGGTCATTCTGCGGACTCATCCTCAGGTTGTTGAGTAATTGGCTCAGACGTTTGAAGAGGCAGAACGCTATACTTCTGCTTTTTAGGTGTTAAAATAAGGCTGTATTCTGTCATTTGTCAGTTCAATAAGCTCGCTGGAGAGGACAGGAAATTGCAACCTAACAGAGAATATTTCCTCAATAATTCAGGGTCAAATTTATTGTCTGTAAAAATGATCGACTGTGGAAACCTGCTGAGATTCACACTGGTCGCTGTTGTCCTGTTGCTCGCATCTGGACTCCCAGGTAAGATAAAACTCAAGGTAAAATTTTTATAAAATATTTTACACATTCTAGATTAAAATTGATTGATTTACTTTTTAGATGAGAAGTTGACATCCTGTTGTATGAAAGTCAGCTCTAAGGAGATCACCGAGCCAATACTGAAGTATGAAGTCCAGAAAGCCAGTGGTTCCTGTGTCAATGCAGTCATGTGAGTAAAAATAACCCCTCTAAACGTAATGCAGGTGTTAAAAATGTAAAACAGCATAACACAGTTAATAAACACAGTTTAAACTGTTCTGATAAGTCTAAGATATAGACAGAAAAATATTCCTTTTGGTGAATGTATTATAAATGAAGTGTCAATAAAATATTTGTGATTGTACAACAATGAAATGTTCATTTGTTGACCGGTTATTATTCCTGCAGCTTTCACACAAAGACGGGTCAATACTGCAGTCAGCTGAACGCTCGCTGGGTTCATCAGAAGATCAAAGAACTGAGGTGAGATCAACGCCACTGTTCTCAGAACTCAGAAAGTCCAACATAACTTATGTAAACTTTGAATGATGTTTCTGAAATAAAGCATGCCTGAGCCAGAGTAACTTTTTTACAGCACTCAAGTAATTTTATGGAGGATTTGTCATTTTACCAAGTATTTTTTTAAATCATAACTTTGCTTTTATTTCTTTACATTTAAAACCTAAAAATGATGCTTTAGTACTTTATATACCTCTGGCCTGAGCTATCAAGCTCCAAAAAGACCGTCTTTAATTTGTTTCCCCAAAATCCCATTGCTGTCTTAGTTAGTTAGTTAGTTAGTTAATTAGTTAGTTAGTTAGTTAGTTAGTTAGTTAGTTAGTTAGTTAGTTAGTTAGTTAGTTAGTTAGTTAGTTATGCAGATTTTATCTATGTTGTGTGATATATTGTGTCAATAAAAAATTGTGTCTCTTCAGTTAGATGTGAACCTTTATTAACATGGCTTTATCAATCTGGTCTAAGCATCCATCCATCCATCCATCCATCCATCCATCCATCCATCCATCCATGCATCCATCCATCATCTTTCTCTTATTCTGGGCAGCAGTAAGAAGGCCCAGACCTCTCCACAGTTACCTCTTCCAGTTCTTCTGAGAGGATTTGGGGGAGCATAGGCTCTACTTTAAGTCACTCCTTGAAAACTGAACTTCTCATTGTATCACTAAAGAAGAGTCCAGATCTTTTGCATCTCAGACACTTTGAGCTTTAAGATGGAGGGCCAGTTCAGATCCGAGGAGACCAGATCAGGGTAAATGGGATCAACAACAGCTACCAAAACCATCCCTGATCCTTGAGGAGCTTGAGAGTTTTGCACAAAATCTTAGGTTTTTCTAAAGCATCGGTTCTCAAACATTTTGTGTCTGTGGACCCCTTACAAGGGTGAAAAAGTTCCAGGGACCCCCTTATAAACCCCATGCTGTTTTAAAAATAATTTACTGTCATTTTACCTCCTAAATGCCATGGGAATATTATCTTTTGTTTGGTTTAGTATGTTTGTTTTACTAGTGCATTGTTCCCCGTAGGCATTTAAAAAAAATCAAATGAACAATTCATTGAAAATTTTTGAGGACCCCCAAGATACGGCTCGTGGACCTCAGGGGGTCCTGGGACCCCCATTTGAGAACTTCTGTCCTAAAGGACTGCGCTCTTCTGGACAGAGATCTCTGAGGTTGTTCATTTTGTTTGTTCAGTCTGTTCTAAATGTAGTTTTGTTCTCATTTGTTCAACAGGAGAGCAAAGGTTCTGTTAACAACTCCACCTGTGGTCGTTTCATCATCATCATCATCATCACCATCGTCATCATCAGTCTCCCTCCTCTCCATCATATCCTCCACCACCTCCTCTGCTTCACCTTCCACCCCAGATTCTTCCTCTTCATCTCCACTTCTCTAATTTTTTTTTCGAAAACTGAGAATTTTTGTAAACAACAAGAAGAGAGAGCTTTTTTTTCCCTTCTCGCCACCAGCTGATGAAAATAAGTTGCAAACTTAACCTCAATGTTTCAACAAAAACGTTTAAAAAAAAAAAGTAAAGCTAACTTATTTAAGTTTTATGTGTATCTTTTAATGTCATTAGAATAAAGTGGTAACCTGTGACCCCTCTAGATCAGTTAAAAGCTTCAGAGTGGATTAAGCTATTTATTTTTTTATTTATTTCTAAATGGGTCTGATACCTGATGTGTAAACAAACATCACTGGCTTTGTACAACTTCCGTTTTTTTATTTAGGAAAATAATCTCTTGCTTACAGATTAACTGTACATGTAATAAACCTGTATATATTGGAAAGTTTTCAGTTTGTTATTCATGATATTGTGAGTATTTAATAAAATCAAATAGTCGGATGACGTCCAATTGAATCTAAAATCACAAAAACAACTATCTCCAACAAATAATGTTTCATTTTTTACTTCTGAAGTAAAACTAAGTGGTTTAAAAAAGTGTTTCCATGGTGCAATTTATTACAAAAACATGTGAACACTTCTTCCTGAGGATGTGGTCAGCTTCACTTGAAGTGACCAAAAGGCAGCCAACACGATCTTTATGTTATACTTCATTCTGACGGACATTTTGTTTTTTAAATGATCATTTTTGATGGGATTATTTCAGCAACTTCATTCAAGTTTTGAAAATTTTAAATTCATCTCTTCTCAGACGATGTCTTGGTGGTTGATTGTTAAAACAAGTCACGTTATTTTCCATTATCAGCCTGATTATAAATACGTTTCATAGGACCTCCTGTCTCATGGTTGTTGTTTTTTTTTTAGTTCTGATCCGTGCTGAGTCACGATGAATGCAAGTCTTTTCTCTGAATCATAAATCACATGGTTCACATGGTCTCTCACACCAGGTGATGGAAAGTTGCTGCATTTTCTACTGTTTGTTCACAAGCTGTCAAAACTTCCTCCGAACTGAAGAAACCTCTGAAAAGCTTTGGTCTAAACACTCATGGTGGTTTTCAATGTGTGTTTTGGTGTGTGTGTGTGTGTGTGTGTGTGTGTGCATGGGTGCCCATGTTTTTGTTACTTGGTGGGGACAATTTTTCAGGAAAATGCAGCCTCGTGTTGACCAAAACCCAGTCCCCATGATTTCGGAGGCTGATTTTAGGGGGAGAGGGGTTAGGTTTAGGACCAAGATGTGTGTGTGGCAGGGGGTGGGGTGGGGGCAGTGTTGGCAAAATATCTCATGATTATAATTATTATTATGATATACACTTTATTTGTTGCAGTGTTGTTGTTTTCTCTATTTTTACAGATGAGCAGACAGATGTCAGGTGTGTTGTCTTGTGTTTTCTGGGTTTTTATTTAACACAAAAAAAGCAAAATATCTTATGAATCAGTGGACAGAATTTAATTAAACATTTTTACATCATTAAAAGGGCTCAGTTGTGGTTTGGTTTATGTGGTGCTGGTCCATACATGGACCACCTCTGGCAAAAATCATCTGGGCCACCAAAGGGTGCACCATGAAGTGCATTGTGTGGGCCAGACACCGGACAGAAAACTTGTGCTATGTGGGTTTCTATGGACTTGTGTGGGGAAATAAATTCCCCAGCAAAATCTATTTTTACTCAATTTGAACAAGCTTGTAGGTTTGCTGATAGACCCGTTGCACTGACGTCATCAAAACCACAGAGCACAGTATGGAAACACTCACACTGTGAACAAATCACTCTTGACACGTCACTCTCAAGTTGTTCTCCTTGATTTCTCTGTGTTATCTGGGAGTGAGGCTGCAACAAGGGTAGATGATTTGAGAAAAAGAGCTGTATTTTAAAAAAACTGCAGCGACTCAATCATACATCATGAACTGTTTGATCTTTTCACAACATCCTTTTACGGCAGGTGATCTGAAGTGTCATGAGGGGTTAGAGGTAAATGATCAGATGTGTTACAGGATCAGAGGGAACAGTGCCCAGGACTTGGAGACAACTGCATAGTATCAGTGTTGTATAAAGTACCTCAAAGGGATACTTGAGTAAAAATACAAGTATCTTACCAAAAAATGACTTTGGTAAAAGTTCAAGTCTCCTCTAAGAATATCACTTGAGTAAAAGTCCTAAAGTATCTGATATATTTTGTACTTAAGTGTCAAAAGTAAATTTCTGACATAAAATGTACTTAAGAATTAAAAGTAAAACTATTGAGTAAAAATGAGTGGCTAGACTTCTCAAAATGACATTTATTGGGAGGTGATACCCTCAAAAAACATTTTTCTAAAGTGGCTATATTGTCATATAAAAATGTTAATGTAAAAAAATGTAGGATGCACTATAGTCTACCTGTTTATAATGTGCAGAACAAACTCTGATGTTGCTCATTTTTGTGAAATTCTGGCTTAACTTGTCCAGCCAAAGATAATGTCTGAGTAACTTCCTCCTGATTCGTGATAAGGTCTATTATTGTTCAAATCACAATCTGACGCATTGTGGCAACCACATATATGACATTAATTACAGACTCTAAGGGGAAAACGCACAGTCATTGACACAGGCTGAGCTTAAATCTCCAATGCCTCTAGCAAGATGATGTCACATGAATCAGTCAGTTGAGTCAATGACAAAGAAGAAATGCAAAGGAAAGTCATCGTTTTTTGAAATGAAATATCCTACAGGCTGATACTTGCACAAACATGAACATTTTAAGTCATATTTTTCTTTCAAAATAAGTTTGATGAGTTCAAATGATTCATAGAGGTTATCTGTCCTTGGCCTCTGACTATGTTGTCATTTGTTCAGTTTTTGGTTAGGGTTAGTCATCCTTACTCTGAACATATCTTGCAGTATCACTTGTAACTGAACACACCATATAAAAAGTTTGATCAAAATGCTGTAACTGCTTTTTTCTCAACACACCTTTCAGATCTGTGTTTCAATCTTTTGCAACAAAAATGGCGGCTGATATACATTTCCTAAAAAAATGCTTCAATGAGTTTTCAGGTTGAACACAACATGAATCAATATAACTTCTACAGTTCTCTGTTTAGCTGCTGCAGGCTTTTACTTCATGATTTTATTTTATTTTTTGCAAACACCCTTATCTGTTGATCAGATATTTTAATATATTTCTGTAGGTGTTATAGTTTTTTTAATCTTTACTGATCAACGCGTTCCTGTGAAATACGACTACATACAGCTGTGCTTGAAATAAGTAACTAAGTTTTTTGGAACATGTTTGGTCTGCAAAAGGGCCAGAAGCTTACGAACAAGTGAACAAGCTGGAAATCACTTGTGCAACTCAACTCAAAACAGGAAATTCTTCTTTAAAGCCACATCTAGACTTGTGCAAAGTTTGGTTTCACAAAAGCTTGAGTTGAAAGTAAAACTCAAAACAGAAAACTTAAAATGAAAGTTATGTGAAGGATTTTTGCTTCCAAATAGAAGCATCTACTTTGCTGTATGTCAACTTTTTTTTATTTAAACACAATAGTATTTTGAAAATTACTTTTGAAATGATGTAAATGACAAAATGTTAGTGTTTTGATAAACTGTGTAAGAAGTAAAAAAAACCAAAAACCAAAAAAAGAAATCTTTAACCTTTATATCCTAAATACAACTAAAGTTTGGGTGTGTGCGCTCTGCATTCTGGGAAAATTAGTGAAAAATCATATTTTTGCTGTGAGTGACATACAAGGTGAAAGAAGGTAAATTGTCTCCTGTTTAAAAATTGTGGGAGTCAGGAAAATCTGATGCAAAAATCTCATAAGGCTGATGTAATGTCGTTACGCTCTGTGTCAACATCTCTTTTGTGAGATTTTCAAAAATCACTAAACTTGAACTGTGATTGTGTAAAACCTGTAAAAGATATAAAAATACAAGTTTAGAAATTTTACCTACAGAGCTTCAACGAGGGTTGGGTTTTCTGTCTTTTGCCCCCCAAATCCTGAGGTTGTTCTGGGGAAACAAATTCTTTTTAGGGGAATGTCTGGGTTATGCTTAAATACAGTTACAAAAATGAACGGAAATCAATACAAAGTCCTCAGTTTAATGATGGATGGATGGATGGATGGATGGATGGATGGATGGAAGGATGGATGGATGGATGGAAGGATGTATGTGTGTGTGTGTGTGTGTGTGTGTGTGTGTGTGTGTGTGTGTGTGTGTGTGTGTGTGTGGGTGTGTGTGTGTGTGTGCGTGCTTATGGCTGCAGAATATTGTATGAACATATATAGCATGACCAATATAAAACAAATGGAAGAATAATGGACAGATTTAAGGTGGTTCCTTAATTTAACCTGAGCTGAAGTTCAGACATTTAGTCACAACATCCATGATAAACTTGACTTACAGTCTTAATGGAAAACAAAACTCATGTGGGGTTAACTTCTGTCATTTATGATGCTGCAGAACAAGGCAGCACCAACCATCACACTTACGTGTCTTTTTTATTAGATGTGTGAGGTCTTTTCTCAGAAATATTGGTGTGATGTTAGTGGTTTGAAGGACTAAATGCTGCTGCTGTGGGGGGAGGTGGAGGTGTGAAAAAAAAACAAGACCACACAGTCAAACATAGATGCTGAATAGGCAGAAAGATTTAGAGATGCACGTCATCAAACCCACCTCAGCATGAGGCCTGAATGATAAATAGCTGAATGAGGATCAGTTTCTGCAGCAAATCTTCAACATGTCCTTCAAGATCCTGTTTGTTGGTGTCTTCCTGCTTGCACTGAGTCAATACATCGACTCATCAGGTAAAACCTCAGATCATTTTCATACACTTTGTTTTTACTTAAAGACTGTTCATTATTTTATAATATTTATTTAAAGATTTTATTAAGTTTTTAAAATATATATTTGCTGTAGTGCTGACAGGAATTTGGGGTTGTTGCTTATTAAATGCAAAAATGTAATTAAAAAAAAAATATTTTTATCTGTTTAACCAGGTTTGTTTACTTTAAGAACCAAACGATTAATGGTTAAAAGCCTTTGCCACAAATATTTTGTGATCTGGAGATTGCATTGTTTGAGAATTTGGTTTAATCTAAATTATATAGAGTTCACTTGTCAAGTTTTATGTTTGTGTGTTTATATTAGTATTTTACAAGTTTACCTACCTCAGGAGCAGAGTGATTAGTCAAAGGCTAAAATCCCACAAACAGATTTTTTGCTAAACCAACATTAATATCATTCTGCCTTTGGATGGATGGATGGATGGATGGATGGATGGACGGACACTGTTCTCCCTTTCTTCTCAGTTATTAATTACACCATCAAAGCTTAAATGGCAACACAGTCAGATGTCTAAAAGCAATAAACATGGCTCCATTGTTGTTGTAGTTTCTAATGCACAAAACAGCAGCAAACATGCATTTAGACTGAAATAATTATTTATTTATTCATTTCATTTCAAAAACAAAACAAATACTATACATATAACAAATAATACAAATCACAAATTAAATGAAAGGTAGCAAAAAGAAGAAAAAAATCTTATTAATATCTGCCCCTTTTTCCAAAACTATATAAGAAGTAAATTCAAACACAATAATAATTCAAACAAAAATATAACTTTTTATCCAAAATATCTGTTTGTTAGGAAGAAATGATCAACCTTAAATTTTTCTCTTTGGAAATTGTTTGTTAGAATCTCAACTTTTCTTACTAAAAATGTTTATGTGGATGAGAAGTGAACATAACAGGACGTCTGTGTTAATATGGACCAGGAGATTTGCACATTTTTTATAAAACTTGCACATTTTTTAAAAAGTAAAACAAAGTTAAATTGTGCTTTTAGTGTATTTTTGTGTACTGGAGTAACTGCAATTTAATTTACCATATTCTCATTCCCTACTCATCACATATTCACACTTGGTCAGGTTTCCTCTACATCTGGTTTTGATGTGTCAGGTACCTCGCTAGCATTAGTTATTGACATTATTGATAAGGTCTTTGGATTGGGGTTAAGTTTAGGGATCAGGTTTACTGGTTAAATTTAGGTAGTAGGCTAGGGGATGGATGTTTAGGGCTAATGGAAGTTAGGTTTAGGGTTTGGGGTCATGGTTTGGATTAGGATTATGGGTAGTTTTTTTTATTTTTTTTGTGATTTTGAAAAAAAGAAAAAAAAAAAAAAAGGATTATGGGTAGTTATTGCACATTTTCTACTCTTATAATAAAAATATGACAAACTCCTCCTTGTTCTCATTTCATCAATAACTGATGAGGAGAGTACCCAACGCAAGGCTGCCAACTCTCACGCATTGAGCGTGAGACTCACGCATCTGGGGTTTTTTTTCACGCTCTCACGCCACACTCCCACTTTCTCACGCTGAGAACTGACTGACGCCAAAAACTCAACTCCGGTCCAGTTTTTTATTATAAAAACACATGTTTGATATAAATCCAGTCCACGTTTTCACCCGTGATGTTACACACAAGGACATGTCAGGTTATTATCCAGTTAGTATTTTTGCACCAACCTTCCCTCCGCCTGTAAACAGCGGCTCTGTAGAGCGGGAGCGCAGCGCATTGACCTGCAGAGTCAGACGAGGAAGCCCGCTATGCTCCCCCTCCCAAATTAAATAAAAGAGGAAAGGTAAAGTTAGCAAACATGTTAGAAAGAAAGGAGAAAGAGATGTCTGGAGCAGATAAACTAAAAGGGGAAAAGGAAAAATCTTTGTGAAAGATACAAATAAACAGATATTTTCTGTGATGAAGGGGCCGAGGTAAAGCTGAAGTCAGCCGAGCCAGAGTCACACAGACCCAGCAGGTTAGAAGTTCTGCCTACATTCATCATCCCAGACTGAGGTTATATGTGTTTGTGTTTCTGAATGTGTTCAGGGCTCACAGAACATTAAACACAGCATATCAGAAAT
>JARVGW010239939.1:0-10441 GCA_031762495.1 Anablepsoides rubrolineatus | reverse complement strand
GATGGATGGATGGATGGATGGATGGATGGATGGATGGATGGATGGATGGATGGATGGATGGATGGATGGATGAATGTAAGGTTTATTTTCTGTTTTCTGACTCTTACCTTTGCCACAGTGAAAGCAGGTTTTCCATGGTGCTCTGTTTGTCCTTTGCTTCCTGCAGCATCAGTTCAAAGCTGGTGTTCAGCTGGGTGACGGTCCTCACTGCTTCCTCCTTGGTGCTGATTCGTCGAGCGCTGGATGAAAGCAGCAGCAGGGTTCCCTTCAGCTGCTCCAGACCCTGACATACATCCTGCAGAGCAACAATACCTGACATTTACCTACTGGAGATATTGGCATTTTATTGTGCCATGGCTGTGTCAGAATGTTAAGTAAGACACTGTTGGTGTCCTGTTCATAGTTTCTTTCAGCTATTTTCCAGTTGTTGTCCCAGTTTCAACCAAAACTTTGAGCTCAGTTGGATATACTCTGCTGTGTTGTGATCATTTTTAAACTTTATTTAAATTAAAATGTCTGTAGATATTTATTAAAATATTAAATTCCCTTTAAGATATGATTCTTTTTAAAACCTGCTTCAGTAATTTTGATCTATTTTTGTTTTCTGATGCTACTTTTAGATACCTTCTGCTGAGGTCTGTGGGGTAGGACCCAGACATACACAAAGAGTTCAAGTATAAAGAAAACTATTAAAAATACAAAATATGCAGACAAGGCAGCAAAAACTAACATACACAGGAGAAAATGGTAAATGAACTGTACTTGTATAGTGTCTTTCTATCCAACCAGGATACTCAAAGCACCTCACACTACTTTACTACCTCATGTACCCATTCACACAGCACTCACTACAGAGCTAACCTACTGGTTCCAGGATGATTCCCCTAACCACTCTGCCACAGCAGAAGACAGAAGATTACTGATGATGAAAATCATTCAATAAACTAGCAAGGAAGTGGTCACAAGAGACTGGTTAAATACAAACTGAGGGAAAGAGAAGATGGGAAACACCTGGGAGAGAAACTTCATTACAAACAGCTGATCGGTGAGAGTGACTCACTGGAAAAGGAGCAGGCTGAGGGTGAACTGAGAAATGGGACAGACAAACAGAAACAAGAGGAACAGGAGCCAAGGTAAACTAATATGTACTCTATGATTAGTGATGGCAAAACGAGGCTTCATGAACTAATGGGGCTTTTCAATTCAAAGGTTCACCAAAAGGTTCATTACCTGAAGCCTCGTTGACTCGTTCTCACTAGTGACACCTGCTGTGCAAAAGGATTTATGACAGACTCAACAGGGCTCTGGAGTTTTCACCTGAGCTTGGACTGAGACTTTACAGTCACTGAACACTGTTTCTAACTCTTCAGTAAGAAAAGTCCTCATCGGCTGCTGCTAAATAACATCATCGTCTAATTTGCATATTTGGACTTTTGCCAATAATTGTGATCAGGGCTGTATGGAAAGAAGTGTGTAAAATCACTAATGCTGTATTTTAACAGGTTATTAAATATACTTTTACCTACATAAGTAAACACTGTGAGTATTCTATAAGTCAAGTGGAAAAGGTTCTCCAACATTTAGGGTCTGGGGACCCCTTACAAGGATGAAAAATGTCCAGGGACCCCCTCATAAAACCCAAGGGGTTTTAAAAATAATTTACTGTCATTTTAATCCCTGAATTCTATGGGAATATTATTTTTGTTTGGTTTAGTATATTTGTTTTACTAGTGCGTTATTCTCCATATGCATTTTTAAAAATGGAAACCAAAATAATTTACTTTAACTTTTTGAGGACCCCTAAGATACAGCTTGTGGACCCTTGGGAGTCCTGGGACCCTAGTTTGAGAACCTCTATGTTAGGAAATAGAAGCAGCGCTGGGTGAACTACTATTTTATTGTAAATATGGGGTCAAAAACAATTAAATTTTATATGTGAGAGGGATAATTACTGTGATGCCTGTGGACTATTTGTCATTAAAAAAATAAAATAAAATATACATTTTAAAAACATTTACAAAAAACAAGCTTTCTCAGTTTTGAAGCCAAAACTTCTGCGGATTTTAAAATATATATATACTTGCTTGTTGATGGTTACTTTTGTGAACAAAAACTGTAATTATGAATAACCCAAACTGGAAATAAAGACTACAAAAAGCACAAATGTAAACTAACCCTGTCCCAGACTATTCAGTTATTTCTTTATTTTTTTGTTACATATTAGTTTTTATAAACATGATTTTGGTCTGTGAGAAAACCTTCCAGTAAAAATAACATCCTGTTCTGTAAACCAGGGCAGGAGAAGAGTCATTTGCAGCTTCAGAGCTGAGAGTATTTATTTATTTCATAAAAACAACAATGTCCAAAGTAAATCAATTATTGAATGAACAGGGGGCAAAGAGAAGGACAAAAATCGTATCATCTGCCCCTAATAAAAAACAACTTACTCCAAGCACCAAACAAAATTTGACCTGCAGCCCTGCTTTAAAAATAGCCGGGTTATCCCTTTATTTAACATGGCTCTGTCACAGATCCAGCTGATGACAGGTGATGTGCTGCACACGCATCATATCCTTCTGAAAACATATCATTTTTAACTATGATAAAAACATAATTTGTGCACGCATCAGGTGGAAAGGTTTGGTCTCATCTCATCTGCTGCACCTTTTTCTAACAATGAGCAGCGCAGACAGACAGGTGATTGACAGGTGATTGACAGGTGATTGACAGGTGATTGACAGGAGTGATCAGCTCTGAATGCAGCATGCATGTGTGCAGGACTCCCAATGCAGGAATAAAAACAAAAATATACAGGGATGGATCTTTTTAGACAAAGTTAGCAGCTCATCTAAACGGGTCTGTCAGGAGAAGAGACAGACATTGAGCTGCTCATTTGTTCAGTCAGAGACTCCTGGAATGTCTGTGTATAAAATAAAATATTTCTGCCATGTCTCAATGAATATAAAAGTGTGTTTTTACATGGAAATGTTATTATTTGAGTGATGTGATGTTGAACAGGTAAAATAAATCTATTTTATAACAGAACTTTAACCACTAACTCTAGCCTCTCTCAACACCAAACACCAACTCAAAACCCACAAAGGGCTGCGAGGCTCAAACCCCCTTTATGTGGTTGTGACACTCAAAATGAAACGATGACGTATTCCACTGAATCTGAGGCCTCGTTTGTCATCAACCACGTGAGTTTTACAGTAATGACACAAGCGTCAAACCGGGACTTCATCTGGCACGCCCCTTTTTGCTCAACACAGGCTCTGAGGCATCGCTTCAAATGTTACATCACTAACTATAATGATAAAAACACAAAGAACCACAGAAATAAACCAAAACACACAGACCATGACACCTTACAAACATTTTCAGCAATTAGCTATCATTTTGCTAGTTTTTTTTCTACTATTTTACCACTTTTAGCTAGTCCTGCCTTTCTAATTAGCATTTTGATGCTCTATACTAGCATTTTCCTAGTTATAACTAGTATTGCTCTTTAGATTTTAAATAGTTTTGCTAATGTTAGCATCTGTTTTGAAGCTTCTAGCTACTGTTCTGTTGCTTTAAGCTTATGTTCTGCTCATGTTAAGTTGAACACGTAAGTTGTAGCTTCAGCAGTCATTTACACATTAAACACACTTCCTGTTGCTTTAGCCATGAAGTCAACACATGACAAGTTCAGTTTTTCTAAAAGAAGAAGGAAAGTGTTCATACCACGTGTGCTTGAAGGGCTTTGTATGTCTCTGATGAAGAAGAGCAGGACTTAATGGGATTCTTCAGCTTCTTGTCAAACTCAGAAAGAGAAGTTTGTGCCTGAAAGGAATAGAAGATGAAACAACTGTACACCCATCCCTAGCTGATACATTACACGTTCTCTACCTCTTCAAGGTTCTGCTGAAACTTGTGCTGGTGAGAGAAGCTTTCCTCCAGCTGTCCATCAAGCTGCTGGACACTCTCCTTCAGATCCTCCCAGTACCTGCCCATTTGGGTCAGACGGGCCTTAATGCGAGCTGCCTCCCCTGAGGACACAAACTGGGCCAAAGCCTGGGACTCTGACTCCAGCTGAGAAAGAAGCTCAGCTCGGTTTTCAATTTCAGTCCCCATAGTCTGAAGAAGAAAGAGGCAGAGTTTATGGTTTTATAGCAGAATATCCAGACATCAGATGTAAAGTGTCTTCAGTAAGGCTAAGGACGACTCTTTTCTTCTCTGCTTTGATCTGACTGCATGTTCAGGAAACTCAAACTGTCAATTTGATTAGTAAACTAATGAAACATAGACTATGAATAGTTCCTATTATTATTTAAAGTGAGCAGTGGGCTGTATTTGTAGCTGATTGGGATGTAAAGAGCATTATTTAGATTAACTAGAGAATGCTTAATGTTGAAAGATGTGCATGATGCAAGAAGAGCATGTTTGCAGAGGCAAAACAGTAAGAAGCAGAAGTTATCACAAAAAGGTGAACTTAGCTGAAAATAGCTCAAATTAGTAACTTAGCCAAAATATAGCTTGAATTGCAGAGAACAGCTGAAACAAGCATAACAAGATTAAATGATCAGAAATAAGCCAATAGAAGAACAAACTAAGTTTAAATCAGCAGAATAGCTGAAAAGAGCAGTAAGATAGCAGAAAAAGCAAGAAAAGAAAAGAAAATGAGCAGAAAAGAAGCTGAAGGTAGCTGTAATTAGCACAAAGAAGTTTAAAAAAGCAGAACATAAGGGCAGTAAAACCTTCTAAATATTGTAAAAAGGTTTAGAGGATTTCTCATATTTAATGAGAAATAAAATGGCCAAAAGGCTAAATATCTTAAAAAGTATAAATTGCTGAAATAAAAAAGTGATAGCCAGAATGTCCTGAAGGAGCTGAGCATTTTCATGATTATGTTTTTAAAATAGCACAGAAATTGTGGAACAAGATATGAAAACACAAGCAAGAAAAATGAATCATTTCAATAGTGTGAATACATTTTATATCATTCCCAACAATAATATTCAGAAGTGTACCTTTACTCTTTTGAGCTGTTCTTCAAGAGGCAAAGAATATTTTATTACATCCAGTTCTTTTTCCTTTTCAGATATCCACAAGGAAACTGCTTCATATCCAGCTCCAAACTCATTCCACTGACTTTTCATTTCTTCCAGATTCTTCACTCTGTGGGAAAAGTAATAATAGGACCAAATACTGTAACGAGGCAGCAAGTATAGTTTCCTGTTAGACACACAGTGTCACATGATAATTATTGACTTTGCTATTGTTAAGTCTTTTAATAAAAAAAAGTTATAGCTTTAAATACACTTGTACATTTCGTTTAGCATTTCTTATCAAAACCCTTCTAAACTCTCTTTAAACAGCTTTATTCATTCCTCTTAATGATGTGAATGCTGACTCAGCATTTACATTGTTTGTCTGTTTATAGTGTGGTTTATTCTTTGACTTTTTATGCTACTTTCAGCATTTAGCATCCAGTTTGTAGGCCCAGTTTTCTTGTTAGGAGGAGCGGTGTGCCAGTAACAGCTCCAGTCCTCACCAGGCTGAGGGAACCAGACCTTTTCAGCTAGAGTTGACAGGTCCTCAGTCATTACAGCTGTGTGGATAGACTTATCTGATTATATATATATTACAGTCTCCTACACTGTCTCTGTGTTTACAGTAATTATGTTATCTTTATGTCGGATCATTTAACAGTTTCTTACCTATGCAGGTGGTGACACATCATTAAACTCATAATTTTCCTGCATCTAAACATCCTTTAGGTTGTGCAGAGAAGTGAATCCCACATTGTAGGGTTATTTGCATCTATTTCCATATTTAAATGGAGGCGTGTCAGGGGGAGGTGCCTAACGTGATCAGTTCCACATTTGTTAGGATGTTTGAAAGAAGGGAGCACAGAAACATGTGTGCATGGTTTAAACATATCAACATTTTCAGTCTGATTTTAGCTTCTCTTTTGCTACTATTACCTCCAGCATTTGTTTTGTATGGAAGCCGAGAGCAGACGTTTTCTGCATATCATTTTTCTTATGCATTAATGTTGTTACCATGAAATAGCAATGACTTTTTTCTTGAGATAACGAGTTAATTTCACAATTGTTTTTCTCGATAAGGGGTTTTTCTCTTGTGTAACATTCAGCTGATATGAAAGTCAATGCATTGATCAATGCATTGATCATGCATTGATCAATGCCAGGTTATCCACGATTTGACATTTTCAGCTTGAGTTTGTTCTTGGCAAGGTTTTAAAGAACACTGAGAAACTGATCATCAAAACTCATGAACAGATTATCATCTTGTTATCTCAAGAAAACGCTCATCGTTATTTCATGATAATGAAACAGATAATAGTTAAGTCATTACCTCGAGAAAACCACTGGAAAAATTATATGCGGATAATGTCCGCTCTCAGCTTCCATGCTTTGGCTCTTTTAGTTAATGTTATGTTTATTTTAGCATCTGTTCTGATTAGTTTATTTGGCTTGTTTAAACTTGAAGAGTTTAGTTTTAACTTCAGCATACACACAGTGCAGTTATCTTACTCTTCCTTCAGGCCAGTCTCTACTTTGTTCACTTGTTCACTGAGGGAACGAGCTTGTTGTAAAAGTAGAGTCTTGTTCTTTGGACCCAGCTGGATTTCTGTTGCTCTCTTTAGTAATGTATTCATGTGTAAGGCTTCAGCTTCACACTGCTTCAACAGCACCTTTAGTGGAAATATTTATATTAAAATCAAATAATAACTGTGAACATCTAAATATTTCCAATCTTTGTAATGTAAATTATTGGTTGGTGCTTACCCTTGCCTGATCCAGTTCAACTGCCAGGCTCTCTGGGCTGCTGAAGTTCATCTCTCTCTCAGTTGTAGAGTGTGCTTTGTTGACAAACTCTCTCACTGCTTCTTGCTGACTGTCAAACTCCTGCCAGGCTGCCAGAGTGACCTGAGGGTGACCACACAACAAATACACTGACTAATGTTGGTTTATTCTAGCTGGCAACATACATTCATACTGACATCAAACCTTTCCAAAGTTACACAGAATAGAACTGCATAAATCCAGGTCCAGTAAAATGTCAACACAGCTTCTCTAAAGGAAATGATTATCACCCACTACTTTTATAACAGAATTTTAAATTGTAATTATTTATGATGAGAAATGACAGAGTTATGATATTTTCATTATATCTTGAGACAAAAACTTCTGTTGAGTCTGTTAGCACTTATGGTATAATGTCAGAGAGGAGCCTCAGCTACTACCACACAAAACTGTAGCTCAGTCTTTGTAAACCTGACTGACTTATAGCTAGTTTTTATTTGCTGAGGCTGATATATTGAATTTAATTGACTCCAAGCGTTAATCATTTATAGATGTTCAATGAATTATTACCGTGTGAAAGTTGCATTCAAATCCATTTGATGATTCATGGAATATTTTGCTAACAGACAGAGTTGACTACAATAGTTGATAATGAAGCTTTCAAACCAGTTTTACATGATCAGTTCAAAATCACAGTACAGGTTGTGGCTAACACTCAGCTAGCCTACTTACACATCTCATTTAGCTCAATATCTGTAAAACATTATGACTCGGTGCCAACTCAACTCAAACAAGTCATGAATCAGCAGTTTGACAGAGTTGGTAAATTTCTGCTTCATCAAGTCATTCTGTTGGTGCTGATTCTGAGGCAGGATGAACCACTCCAAGGTTCTATTCACACATAACAAGCTCTGGAAACTGTTTTTTCATGTTTATTATGGCAAATAAACGTGAAAAAATCTGGATACGTGAATGTTGCTTTGCTTGTTAAATTTGCTTAATTTTCCTATCAGGCAGGGTTGCCAGATATGGAATGACAAACTATCATTTTGTCACATTAAAATGTGGTTGTTTTTTGACCGAAACAAGATCTCAAATTCAATTCAATTCAATTTCTTCATATAGTGCTAAATCACCACAAACATCATCTCAAATCAAATGGTAGCAGAACATCAGCTTTCTCATTAAACAGAAACAACAACAGAAAAGTTTGGTAATGGAGGCTGAGAGACAAGCCGATCCAGTGCTTCAGGGTGGTGCAGACCATCCTATTGAAATGAGGATTTACTGTGTGTCACTGTTCTTGCATCTGGTTTGCCTCCATCAGTGATGCAAAGAGTTTTTCCATGGAACAGAGGTCTACAACCCATGCGTCATGACTCTTTGTTGTCTTGACAAAAGATAAAAAATAAAGAATAAACAGGACCACAGCTGAGATGGACACTTTAATTTTACTTATTTAAAGCTGTTATGCAGCAGTAATATACTTAATATTTATTTTAAAAGGAGATATTTACTGTTAAATATAATTAGTGTAAAATATAGACATTAAAATTGCAGGACAACCAATTTCAAGGTTTGACATATCGCACTGTGGTGCTAAATGTTTATGTCTGCATATCCTCCACCAGTATTTTGCATGGCATGATAATCATCATATATTCTGCATATATGCAGTGTAGTTTGCCAACATCAGTGTGTGAATGTGTGTGTGCATGGGTGAAAAGTCTGTTAGTGTACAGTGCTTTGGGGTTCGGAAGGACTTGATATAGCGCTATATAAATTCAGTCCATTTACCATTTTACCAAAAGGAGCAGTAGACTGTAGACCACATGTGTCAAACACAAGGCCTGCGGGCCACATTTGGCCTCCCGTGCCGTGTGGCCCGCCAGGGGGTGTACCCCCCTGCCCCCAACAAAAAATATAATATATATTTTTTACTTATTATGAAATTTGTTTCCTATAATAATTGTAAACTGTAAATTTATGATTAAATGCAACAAAATAAGCTAATTTAAAAGGTGAAAGATAATAATTGTCATGCCCCTGAGCTGTTGGTTTTAAGTAATTGAGCAGTTTAGTTGGATTGCTCAGTATTAATGTTTCATATTAAGCTGCTTTAAAGTCAACATCAACCATACACTACATCGCACATATTGCATGTCCATCATCCATGGGAATTCTCTCAGAAAGTGGGAGAGTTAAGAAGTCAAGATGGCAACTACTTACTAGAAACTCATCAGTGAGTAAAATTCTATTAGTATTACTTTTAAAGTTATTATATATTATAATATATAATATTATAATAGCATATGTTGTTAAAAATGTTAATTTTTCAGATTTAGTCAGTCCTACACTTGGTTCTTTTCAGTTTAAAAGAGGACATGTTAAAACACTGTTCAGTTAAAGTTAAATATAAAACATCAAAGTTCATTACAACTGGCCCTTTGAAGACCACCATAAAGCTCATGTGGCCCTCAGTGAAAATGAGTTTGACACCCCTGCTGTAGACCAATTAAAAGAGAGGGATGCTAGACACTGTATTGTAAATGTCTACATTTGTAAACATGGCTCACCTGCAGGTTTTGCTCCTGTGAATCCATATTCTGTTCCATTTTGCTGAGTGTGTTCTCTAGACTCTGTAGATCCTGCTGAACAGTTTCTCCCACTCCTTCCTCAGCCTGCAGCTGCTGACCTCTGGTGATCAGATGCTGGACTTCCTTCCTCTTTAACTTTAGGCGCTTCAACTGTTGCTGTGAGCAACAAGAACACAGAATCTGATGTTAGTTTTATTTTCAATTCAATTTCAGTTTATTTATATAGCACCAAGTCACAACATACATTGTCTCAGGGCACTGTACATGAAAAAAGAGAACAATCTAAAGAAGAAGCCAGCAGATTGTGTTGAATCACTTCATCACAGTCTCCCATCCTGAGCAAACAGCAGAGAGGAAAAATTCTCTGTTAACAGGAAGAAACCTCCAGCAGAACCAGGCTCAGGACAGGCGGCCATCTGCCTCGACCGACTGGGTTGCATGATTTTTACAGTCAAACTACTGCCATAGGTGTTGTTTCATGTAAACAATTTATTCAGTTTAAACAGGCATAGTGTTCTAGGATGTTTGGTCATATGTTTCAAATATTTGACTTTACAAGCGAGTGTGAAGCAGCTGGGATGAGAATCAGTGCCTCCAAATTCGAGACCATGGTATTGAGCCGGAAAAGAGTAGATTGCTTTTTCCGGGCCAGGGAAGGGGTCCTGCCCCAAGTGGAGGGGTTTATGTATCTCAGTCTGGTTCACGATTGAGGGAAGAATGGAGCAGGAGATCGATAGTAAAGTTTGTGCTGCGTCTGCAGTGGTGCGGGCGCTGTACTAATCTGTTGTGGTGAAGCAAAAGCTGAGCTAAAAGATGAAGCTCTTGATTTACCAGTCCATGTTCCTACCCTCATCTATGGCCATGAGCTTTGGGTAGTGACCAAAAGAACGAGATCGCGGATACAAGCGGCCAAAATGAGTTTCCTCTGCAGGGTGTCTGGGCTCAGGCCCCCGCATACTCCCTCCGAAGCCGAACAGTCGATGCGCAGTCACGTGGTTTTTCGGCATTCGTTTTCGCACATACCTTTCA